>JAVSCE010016227.1:0-157546 GCA_032199065.1 Smutsia gigantea | reverse complement strand
GCGCGGCGGCGGCAGCGGCGGTGCGGCGCGGCAGCAGCGGCGGTTGGCGCGGGCAGGGTGGCACTTCCGGTTGCGCGCGCCCCTGGCCGTTTGGCGCCAAAACGGGCCGTGGCCCTTCACAGCGCCTTGGTGACTAGAAACTCGGGGTCTCATCTGACCTCGGAGTACAGCAAGCTCTGGGTTCGCCTTGGGGATCCCCTTCCCGAAGCACCCTGGTCGCGCAGGAAGTGGGCAGCCCGCAGCCCCAGGACATCCCTGGCCCGGGCACTTCGGCCTCCACTTCCGGTGCCCGGTCGGCTCGAGGGGTCGGGCCAGTCTGGCCCCGGGGGGCGTTTCGGGGGGTCCCCTCGGCCCCTCCGCGCAGCACATCCTGATGGCGGCCTCCAGGGGCGGACGTCGCCAGTCGGCGCCCGGGCGCGGCCGGCTCAGGTTTGCGAGCCCTGTCTTCCTTTGGGGGGCTTCCTGCATCATCTTGGACTGCCGTGGAAGCAGCGTTCTGGAAGGTCCCCCCTAGCAGGCTGCGCGGGGCCGGGGCTCTCCGAGCGTGAAGTCTGAGTGGGCCTTTCTAGTAAATCAGCCTCTGTGAGGCGTGGGCATCAGGGAAGGCTTGCTGGGGAGAACCGGCTGCGGTTTACAGTGTTATGTGTATTGGAGGGAGAGAGAGGCAGAGGTTAACGTTGGGTGCCCTCTGCAGCAGTCCTGTGCACATGGGTCGCGGGCAGGACCATGGGGCTCCAGCTTCTCATTCACGAAGGGCACCAATTTTCTTTCCTGAAAACTCTTGGAACCTTAACCAGGCCTGCACACTTTGAACCGGATTTGTGAACCCTGTTTGGCCATTTCCCTATTTCCCTGTGCTTGTTTCCTACGGTTGTCAGGCCAGTTCTGACCAGGGCTTTTGGAGGTGGAGTGTGTATGGAGGGTGGTTTGGGGCTCCCTACCAGGTGCTTAAGGTTCAGGCTTCTTAACCACAGTTAGAGATTCTTTAGCAAGACACACCCCCCTCTCTCTAATATCTAATACCCAAGATAAAACATGACTTAAAGTGGAAACGGGATTATGACAGTTCCTGGCTTTCATGTTAGACCCACCAAAGACATTTGGGCCCATTCCTCTTAACTCTGATGGTGAAAACTCTTAATTGTACTGGATTGTTCATGACGGTTGGGCAAATGGCATAAACAAGCTAGAGCTGTGGACCAGGGTTATTAACATGGGGTTTAAATTGGCGTTGCATTAAATGAGAATATGCCTGCTACATACAGACCCACCGAGTTAGCATTGTTAGCTAATCTAGCTGGCTTTTTTCAGTTCTGCTTATCCGTCACTAATTGTATAAAACACTTGACATTGTCTGATGCAAGGAAGCAAAGATTCCTGCTAAGGCCTGCTTCTTGCCAAAACCGTTCTCTTCAGATAGGGGTTCCAGCAGGCCACCAGCTCAGGAGTTGTACTGGGCCAGTGGAAGTGTTTGGCTGAATTTGACTGTTCTTAGGTGAGTTTTACAGTCGACTGTTTACCCTTTTAAAAACACACAGGCTGTGGAAGGTTTCATATTACTTTGAACAAGAGTTGCCTGCTATAGGTGTGCAGTTAGGTGTTTCTGCTTTAGACCGACATTGAAATTGTCAGTTTATATGACCCTCTCAACAGCTTTTCTTACATCCTGAATTTCAGGGTACAAAATACACACGTTGACATGGCATGCAGCATGCCCTCAGATTTGCAAACAGAGGTACAACAATTTTTGATTTATCAATTAGAAAAGTCTAGTAGAATACTCTAGAAACAAAATTAGGCCTGGTCATTATTTTGCATTTCTATCACTTCTGCTAACTTGTGTTCATATGGCAGCTTCTTTTTTTGAACACGTAGTGCCATTAGATATGTAATGATACTAGAAAGTATTTTCCATGTTTGGGCTTTCAAGGCTCTAACTTTCTTTTTTTCTTTTTTTTTTAAGTATAATATACCCTACATCTTCTAAAAATCATGCCTTTAAGGACAAGCCACACTTTTCCACTTGTTTTTTCTTACTCTGTCCAAGCTGCTGTCATTTGTACAGAAAAAGCAATGGCCTCAGATTTGTCTTCCACTCCAGGCTTTTCTGTAAGTGGAAACTGTGATTCTCCTATGACTTAAGTTGGAGCCAGTGGTTTCCCTGCCCCACATGCTGCCTGGTACACGTGGGCCTAAAGTCCAGAATCTTCATCCATTTGCCTGACTCCTCTGCTGCTCTTGTCCTCATGAGCCACGCAGGCTGTCTCCTAGGTTCCCAGGGCCTGAGACCAGTGTGCGGCTGGGCTCCACCTACCCTTCTGCAAGCTGGCTGCTGCCCATTCATCCTGAAATTGTGCTCAGAAAGACAGTCTCCTTTTCCTACAATATGAAGGGTATTGAATCCTGTCAGTGCACCCCCCAGATACTGCCTTTGCATCCTGGAGGTGATGGTGAGTTGTCAGAGCATGTTTGGCTTTTTCATTGTATCTACAGCTTGGCGTGGTGTAGACTCTCAAATGCACGCAATCAGACTTTCCCCTTTAATGGCGCTTGGATTCACACACAGATTCTACCAACTTTTGCACACGTCTGATAAGCCTTTGTAGTTACCGGATTTGTGAAGCCAGTGTGGCCATTTCCCTGTTTCCCTGTGTCTGTTTCCTATGGTTGTGTCAGGCCAGTTCTAACTGGGGCTTTTGGAGGTGGAGTGTGTATGGAGGGTGGTTTGGGGCTCCCTACCAGGTGTTTAAGGTTCAGGCTTCTTAACCACAGTTAGAGATTCTTTAGCAAGACACACGCCCTCTCTCTAATATCTAATGCTCAAGATATAACATGACTTAAAGTAGAAATGGGATTATGACACCTTGCTTATTGGCTAGTCATTCTTTGATTAGGTTAATCTGGGTCTGAAGTTCTGGACTCTATTTCTGTGACTCTTACCGAGTAGTTATCGAATGGGGCAAAACTGACCTTTCCTAGGTCTCCCCTGGAGTAGGATTCTAGAGGTGTGGACAGATGGGTTCAAATTCCACCCTATCACTTGCCAGCTGTATGGCTACACTCTAACCTCTTGGTGCTTTATCTGTAAAGTGAATTGGACCTGCACATTCCACCTGGGCGCCATGAAGACTCACTGAGCTGAGAGGTGTCACTGTGGCAGAGTAGTAGCACCTGTGCTGCTTATCACGTGTTCAGCTGTATATTTCGTTTCCACTAGGGGAGGAAAACTTAGAGCACCAGCACAGATCTGATCCTGAGGCAGATGTTAAATACAGCAGTGTCCACTGTGTGGAGATGAGATGTATGCCTACTTATCATTCCAGCTGGCCTCTTTGCCTGACCTCTTTTGGAATGGTCTGGACTAGTTCTCTCTGTTCTGCCTTAGCTTTTGTGCCAGGTGTCCAGTCCTACCCTTGATCAAGTATTCTTAAGAGTTGAGGTGGTGTTCTGCCTTCTTTCCTCTCTTGGTATCTTGCATTTTAATTCTTTGTATCCTTAGCTTTTGTGATGTTCTTTACTACCAGGAAGCCTTTCTTCCTTGATTTCCCCCATCCCTTTTCTGTCTCTCATTCCCGGATTCTTTTCTCTTCCAATCCTAGGACTTGTATTTTCACTTCTGGGGGTGCCAGCTGGAGATGGCTTCCTCCCAACTTCGATGCCAGTCTGGAGAGCCAGTTCTGATTTCTAGCTGCTGAATGGCCATCTAGATAGCGACCGTTCACCGAAATGTCACTCCTGAAACTCATGGCCTGCTTGCTCTTACTCCCCACCAAAAAGTTGTGAGTTTCTGATACTGTATTAGTTTCCAATTGCAGCCATAAATCACTACCATCTTAGCGACTTAACTAAAACATAAATTTGTTATCTTCGAGTTCTGTAGTCAGAAATCTGGTGTCGGTCTCACTGGGTTAAATTCAAAGTGTCAGCAGGCTGCCTTCCTTTCTAAGGCTATAGGCGAGAATCTGTTCTTACTTTTTCAGGTTGTTGGCAGAACTCAGTTCCTTGCGGTTGTAAGACTGAGGTCCCTCTTCTCTGACTGGCTTGAAGCTGAGGGCCATTCCCAGATTCTGGAGGTGACAGCATCCCCTGGTTTGTGGTTCCCTGCCCCCATTTTAAAGCCAGCAAAGCCAGTTCTCATCTCACATCGCTCCCTGACCCTTCTGTGGTCACATCACTTGAAATGCGGCTAGAAAGGTTCTGTTCTTAAGGATTTGAGTGATCAGATTGGGTCCACCTAGATCATCCAGGATAATCTCAGCATTTCAAGGGCTGCAGCCTTAATCACATGTACAAGTCCCTTTTGCTGTGTAAGGTAGCATAGTCACAGAGTCTGGGGGATTAGGACATGGACATCTGTGGGGGCGGGGGGCGGGGTCCCTTATCTTGCCTGCCACAGCTCCTGTCTCAGATAGCCCTACCCCACCCCCATGCAGCCAGTTACCACAGGCAGAGTTAGCAGAGCTTTGCGACTTCTTTAGCATGGCCTCTGCTCCTATTGCCAAACCGTATCATAGGCCAGCGTTTCTAGTTGAGGACGTTAGGAAGAAGATTGCAAGATCTTAAGTCACTCTACCTAATCTATATCATGTGTTTTGCTAGATTAATTTCCCTAAAGCATGGCTCAGACAGCTGGGGCTCCATCTCCCACACCAC
Organism: Smutsia gigantea; assembly: GCA_032199065.1. Taxonomy (NCBI): domain Eukaryota; kingdom Metazoa; phylum Chordata; class Mammalia; order Pholidota; family Manidae; genus Smutsia; species Smutsia gigantea. The sequence continues at coordinate 152,893 of JAVSCE010016227.1, read as the reverse complement.
TCCTTCAGTGTTTTTTAACTGTGGAACAAAACCCATGATTTTTAGCCTGAAGTTGCTCATGTCCCTCAGACTGGCGCCCAGCCTCCTGTCTCTGTACTCGCCTTTCCTAACCCTGTGTCATCCTGGCTGGTGTGGGTTTCTTCCCCACTGTTTTCTGTTCAGGTGGCTCCTTCTGCCCAGTTACCTCCGAGCTCTCTACTCCCCTAGACCCTCCTTCTTCACGACATCCATCCCCTTTCTCTTCAGAAACCCTCAGATTTATATTTTATGTGCCTTAGTCCTTCATGTGTGTGAGTGTGTGAGGGTGAGTGATTTCCCTTGCGGGACTATGAGGGGAGCAACTAGGAATGGCTCATGGGATCCTGGGCTGGAAGGGAGCTAAGGCTTTATCACTGTGCTAACACGGCTGCCCTTCTCTGTGAGTACTCCACCTGGGCCTTCACCTCTGTTTCTAGTCTGCTCGGCTGTGGCTGTAAAGCAGACGAGAGGTGGAGTCACCCGTTGTTCTAGAAGGGGTGGCCTCTTCGATGCAAGCCTGGGTGTCAAGAAGGATACACCACCCGGCCCCCTTTCTGCCACGTCCCTGGCTCCTCAGTGCCTGCCTTGGGCTCCCACCTTCCACTCCGGGCCAGGCAGGTTAAATCCAGTCTTCATGGGGGAAGCCATCTTAGGCCTTCCAACTTCTGGGATAGTTAGCCAGGTGGAGAGAAACAAAGTTTGTAGGAAAGCTTGAAAGAATTCAGACCACAGATCTGTCTGGTGCCCAAACGTAGGAGGTGTCATCACTGTGGAAAGGGCCCCTTGATGGGCTTCAGTCCCTGCGCGTCATCCTTAACACCTGAGGAGATGGTAGGAGGCAGTCCAGGTAGGAGGTGTGTCGTCCCACCATTCCCGAGTGGAAGGACCGAGAAGGCAGATGTCCCGTCACACTTGCATACGCGTGCCTTGGGCTGGGAGTGCTGGGCTCTGCAGCTGTTCTAACCGGGCTTCAGGGAGTCTTAAATGACTTAGAGGGTGGAACGACTTTTCTACCTGAGCCTGTGGCTGGAAATTGCCTCAGGTAATTCTTTTTGAACGGAAGAGGCCACCCCTTCCTGGAAAACGGGTGACGCCACCTCTCGTCTGCTTTACAGTCGCAGCTGAGCAGACTAGAAACGGAAGTGAAGGACCAGGTGGAGTACTCAGCAGAGAAGGGCAGCCATGTCAGCACAGTGATAAATGAGCCTGGAAGGGGCTCCATGTGCTTCTGAAAAGCTTGATTCTGAATCTTCCTGAGTCTAAGTTACAGTGGCAGTGTATACAGTGTATTATGTATATAGTGTATCTGCAGTCTGCGGAGTGCCTTTTCCACACAAAGACTTTTCCTGACCACCCATCCTGCCTGGCAGCACCTGTGGTCACTCACCCAGCTCGTAGTCTGAAACAAGGCCCGGTACACAGTAGGTGTCCACAGATGTGAGGGGCGACTGAAGCCGGAAGCAGGGTCCACGTGCACTGGAGCCGCTGCCGTATGACATTGGTCTAGCAAAGCCTCTGGCTGGTGTCCCTGGCTTTGCCACTTGCATTTGCCCTCTGGAAAGGCCAGCCTGGAGGAGCTTTGTTCCTGCCTTTTGGGCCAGTGATAACTGGGTCCCTAGTCTGTGTGGGTGCAGGGTGGGAGGGTCCAGAGATGGCGGAGCCTCTTCCCTGCCAGGTGCTTGCCCAGCTTGTTAGACCTGTTCCCACCTGCCTATAGCCTGCATCCAGGCTGTAACAGCTGCCTGCCTACTTGCCTCCCTTTCCTCCATGTTTTCTGTTCTTGTTCCTTTACACTATTTCCCCCTTTCCCCAAAAGAGGCAAGACACTAATCTTCACTAATCAAATCAAACCAGGATTCTCCAGCCAAACTCATGACAGTTCTGCCCTCCTGAACGATCAGGTGCAAACATCCCGGAGGAAGAGCTCTCCCATGAGGTGCCAGCCAGCTTTTCTGACTTCAGCCATCTCCCCCCGTGCCTGCGCCCCCCTTGCTGCCGTGATGCCCCCATTCCTTACATTCCCCATGAGAATATCTCCACCCCCCACTCTGGCCTTTAGGGGTGTTCACTGGCTCTTCCCCACTGCATCCTGTTGCCCCGGCCCACCCCATCCTAATACCGACCAGTCTGCAGTGTATGCCATTTGTGGGTTCGGTCAGACCCAACGGGAAGAAGGCCACCTGTAGATCATCCTACTTACAGCAGGACCCCGACTGCGTGACCTGCTTGTCCTTTGCCTGTACCTTGCAAAATAACTATATATCCTGTTTTGGGCTCCTGTCGTTTCTCACCATCCAAAACACTATCCCCCAAAGTGGGGGGTCTCATTCATATGGCAAATGACTTCTGAATGTGTAGGCTTTACAGTAGGTGTTCTAGATGGTGGGCTGGGAGGGCGGAAACCACCATATTTTTTTCTAACATTCATATGTCAAATTTTATCTCCAGCATTCTTTAGAACTGTGATATCCTTTCAGGTAAAGTTGCTTAACAAACGTTTCTTTCTTTCTCCCATTTCTTTTCCCAGGCTCAAAGATTTGGAAAGAGATAGCTTAACAGAAAAGGTAATCTCCACCTTAAAAAAATTTTTTTTTCATTACCAAATGTGACTTTTGACACCTACTCTGAGGCTCATAAAAAGTTTAAGTGGAATCGGCTTTTTTCCAGAAAGTTTGGGGAATAATTTGGATTCTCTTTCTGGTTTAGTGTGCTATGTGAATATGCTGCCAATGTTAGTTGACTTTTGGTGACTCATCTAGGTCCCAAACCATCAATTCTGAATTGTAACTTGTCCTGGTCGTACTGTTTTCCAAAGCACACTTTCTGTTCTCATACAGCGTCATGTCCCTGTCTCACCTCTAATCTTTCCATTTTCCACCACATTGGAAAGGGTGTGATGTGATCTTAATGGAAACGTCACAACGTATTTTGTGACTATTTTGGTGTTTTGGGGCCCCCGTCAGCTTTGCCCGCCTTTCAGTCGTTGTTCTGTGACCAGGCAGCCTGATCACCTGTGTATTAATTCATTAGTTAATAGCTTGCGAGTGTGGGGCCATCTAAACCTATATCCTTCCCTTAGGAATGTGTGAAGGAGAAATTGAATCTCTTGCATGAATTTCTGCAAACAGAAATAAAGAACCAATTATGTGACTTGGAAACCAAATTACATAAAGAAGAATTATCCGAGGTAAGTCAGTTCGCGGCCTCCCAGCATCTAGCAAACAGCGCCTCCCCTGTGACTTGTCTTTGACCCAGGAGGCAGAATAACCAACCCCCAGCTCTCCTTGTTCCCCGATAGTTATAAAGGAAACGCGGGTCTCCTTACTTACTCTCTTATTGCCGCTTGTTTACATTCACTGCTACTTAAATTATCCTTTCCTGCTGTAGGAGGGCTACCTGGCTAAAGTCAAATCCCTTTTAAATAAAGATTTGTCCTTGGAGAACGGAACTCATGCTTTCAGCCGGGAAGTGAATGGATGTCTAGAAAACGGGAGCCAGACAAGTGGTGAGGACCGCAGAGTGGGAATGGCAGAGGAAAACAAATCTCCCAAACCCGTTTCCAAACTTTACATGCCCAGAAGAAGCAAGTCCGACGGTGAGGCAACATGTAAGAGTGTTTGTTTAACTTTGACGGCGGCTGGAACCCCATAAGGGGACAGTCACACTTGGAGCTGTAGGGCCCCCTGAGTAGTGCTTCCTGGTTGGTTTCCTGTGTAGACTTCCTACCTTGCTTAGATATGTGCATCTTCGAATTTTATCTTCGGCCAAGAACAGAGCATTAGACCCTAACCTGTGGCTAAATTTATGAGATAAAAATGACAGGAGCCACTAATAATTATTGCTTCTAAGATACGTGCTTCTTTAAACTGAACGTTATTCTTAAATGCCTTCCCACTTTGTAGTCAGAGCACCTCTTCTGGAATTTTTAAAAATACACAAGAGCATGGAACTTGAGCTCAGGTCAGCTTCTTGGCCACTTCATCATCTGAGGCTGTCAGGAGAGGTTCTACTTTCCTGTCTGGTTTAGGGTGCAGCCCCTCAAATAAGAGCTGGTGGGAAATGGCTCAGCCACTGGCAGGTGCTCATTGCTGACTTGATGCGGATGGCGGTTGATTAGAAGAAGCGGGGAAGGATACTCCATCCTCAGAGCCCAGGTTCTCTGCTCTAGCTTGGCAATGCTGAAGAGCCATGCATCGCCTGTGGACTTCTTCCCATACTAGTTTTGTTTCTTTCTCTCTTTGCGCAGCTGAAGTCTCGTCTAGCCCCAGGATTACCAGGCAGACTGCCAGGCAGACCACGATCACGTCTCACTTCGCAAGGGGGTCAGTATATAATGCCCGGACAGCTGCCTTTCCTAGGGCCAGCTTTTCTGGTAAAACGAGAATGGAATCCAGGGGGTGTGACTTAGCCATTCTGACTTCTTCATTGCACTGGTTTGCATCTTGTAGTTTTGTTCAATAGACATTCTTGAATAGCATTTCTGAAGACCTCGTCTGTTCTTACTCTTATTATAGCAACTTCAGATGTACACACAATTAGCCAGGATAGTAAAATGAACCCCTAAGCACCCCTCACCCAGTGGTACCAGGTAACAGTTCCTGGCCACCATGTCATCTATACCCCATACACTCTGTGTCCACAGTTGGGTTACTTTGAAACAAATCAGACATGTTATCTCATCCATAAATATTTCAGTATATTTCTAGCTGACGAGGTCTGTCTTTTTTTTGATTTTAATTCAGATTTTGCTATAATTGCTAACAGCAAATGGTCTCTTTAAAAAGACAAGACACAACTAATTTTTCATGCCTTGTAAAACCTAATAATTCCTTATTATCCGTTAATAAATAGCCAGTGTTCCCGTTTCTGCACACATGGCAGACAAACTGCATTTGGTGGCTTGTTCCTTAAGCCTTTCAGATGACAGCTTCCTGTCCTCTTTATTTTCTTGCCATTTATTTGAGGAAATTAGCTCATTTGCCCAATAGGGTTTCTAGATCTGGCTGATGGCATCCTTGTGGTGGGTAATGTGTTCCCTTGTCTCATGTTGCCTGTAAACTGGTAGGTATGGAAGCGTGACCTGATTCCAGCTTTATTATTTTTTGAGGCTTCTCCACAGATGGTGCTGTGTCCTTCCATCAGAGGCATGTGGTATCTCTTCTGTGATACTAGCAGTTCTGGTCAAGTCTAGATCCAAGATTTCTTAGGGTTTGCAAGGTAGCAATATTCTAAATCCATCTTTCCAACATTAAACTTGAAGCCTCTGTCAACCCCCTGGCAGGTAGGGCTTCCCCTTGGAGGGAAGACGGCATGTGCCCCGAGTCTGTCCTAAAGAGGGTGTTTTTGGTAGGAAGGCATATCCATCGTTTCATGCCTGCTAGAGGTCCAGGGCCTGGTTGAGCTAACAGGTGGCTTTACTGTGTGACAGTCCTGCCAAACGGAAACCCGAGGAGGAGCCTGACAGGGTGAAACCAGACGACTCTGTTGATGAAGAAGAAAAAGACCAGGTAGGGTTGGCCTTTTCAGGTTTCTTCACTCTGCCTTGTTTTAGTCCACTTGCTGATAATTGTGACTTTAAATTTGGCCTGTCTAAATGGGCCTGGAGCAACTGAGGAGGTGGTAGAACTTACCCCTGGAGCCAGGGCAGTACGACGGGGTCATCGTGAGAGCAAGGCAGCCCAAGATATGTGGCAGTGAAACCACAGATGTGACATGTTTAAAGCCTTTGTTTCTGATGTCAGATAAGCTCCTTTGCTGCATTGAAAAGCAGAGAATTACACAGTTGTTAAAAGTAGTGTAGTAAAGCTGTGTAGGCTTTTTTTAGGTTAGAAAACTGGTGGCTTGCTGCAGTCCTCCAATGCAGAAACTGTTCACTGCATCGGTACTTTGCCCTGTGCCGTAGTGAGGGCTGTGCCTTCGGTGCCAGCTGGGCAAGTGCTGATTTTCACCGTTCTGCTGCAGGGTCAGCTGTGTAAACCCGTCAGCTCATGTGCGGCAGTACATGCCTTACTGCTGCCCGGTAGAGGCGATTATCCATGGCTTGCACTAGGCAGAGTTTCTCGACAATGGCATGATTGCCCTTTGGGGCCGGAGAATCCTTTGCTCTGTGGGGGGTCCTGTGCCGTGTAGTGTTTAGCAGCATCCTGACCTCTACTCAGGATTGCCAGTAGCATTCCCCTCACCCCTGCCAGTTGTGATGACCCAGATCATCTTCAGACATTGTCAGATGGTCCCTGGGGGGGCAGAATTGCCCTGGGTGAGAAGCACTGGACTAAGGGTTCACTAGGGTCCCTGGGCCACCGCTATCACATGGTAAGCTGGACCTCCTATGTAAGACGCACTAACTCTCATTTTATTCCTAGAAACTAGGTGTCACTGTTCATGGTCTCTGCCCAGCTATGTGTAGTTGGATTTAGTCAGTCTCCCCACTGTCGAGTGGGAAACAACAGCTTGTTCAAGTCTCTTGCCTCTTAGAATGGATGCAAGCTGGCTTTCGTGACGCTGACACCCCCGTTTCTGTACTTGCACCAGTTTCAGAGTTGTTTGCTATGCACTAACCTTTTGGAAGCTTACACAGCCTTTTCATCTGGCTTCTAAAACGCAGCAGAGCACTATGTCTCAAGCAGGAAGCTATTTCACAGGCAGTGTGTGAGGCCTTTGGGGCTGCGTGAATGGACACTCGTAAAAACATTGTTTATTTCAAGATGCTAGAGTCCGACTCAGTATACCAAATCGATGCCATCAGACAGACTGGCCAAATTAGTTGCAACACAGAAAATCTTCCTTCAGGCAGTTTCAAGTTTTGAGAATTGAGAATTTACCATGTTTTAAAAACATGCTTTTATTACACGCATTTGATGAACATACAAAACAGCAGAACGTTCGATGTGTAGGCGCCCCCCACCCTGAACTTCCAGTTTGCCTTTCGAGAGGCGAGCATTTATCAGGTTCTTCTGTATTCAGATTACATGAGTGTGTATGTATTATTAGTATATTATGAAGTCTTCCTTAGGGTTATCTGGAGCAATAGGACACCTGTACATAGGTAGGAGATGAGTTTTAAGTCACTGGTTCATGTGCTGGAGGCTGGCAAGTCTAAGTGCAGTACAGGCCAACAGGCTGGAGACCCAGGAAGAGTTGATGTTGCAGCTCAAATTGGAAGGCCGTTGGGAGGAGAATTTTGCATACATATGAATTCAGATTTTTTTTTAATTAAGGTATTATTGATATACACTCTTATGAAGGTTTCACATGAAAAAACAAATGTGGTTACTACATTTACCCATATTATCAAGTCCCCCCCATACCCCACTGCAGTCACTGTCCATCAGTATAGTAAGATGCCACAGTGAATTCAGATTTTTTAATGTATATTTTCATAAAATACAGTACAGAAAGGTTCTCGGTAATTTCCCCAGTGGTAACATCTCCCGTAAGTGTAATAACAACAGCAAAACCCAGACTTCTCGTTTTCACGTGTGTGTGTGTGTGTGTGTGTGTGTGTGTGTGTGTGTGTGTGTAGGAGGATTCTTGTAAACTCCACTTTTAGATACAGTTGGGTCATCACCAATACGTATTCTTATCCTTTTAAACATAGAGATACAGGTATCCTGGACTTGGGAGCATGTACTGGGGCCTTCAGCCTACAAGAGCTTGGGGAGGGTCCAGTTTAGGTTATCATCATCACTTCCTATGTAAATCCCAAAAGACTATGGCTTTTTTTTTTCCCCTAACATCAAAGCATTCCTGACGTGAGGTGGAGGACCTTTGGTTCTTTGATGCCGTGTCACTAGACCGTCTCTTGTTTGCAGACGTGTGCTGGGCCCCTACCTGGTTCTGAGGGTGGTGGGGTATCCTACCAGAACAACGTCTGCCCAGATCTTCTCCCCCAAGCCCAGAGCGCCCCCGGTACTTTTTGTACTGTTAGAAACAGTATGAAAGGATGTAACCTTTTCTAACCCCATCAAATGTAATTTAACCCCATTTGATACTCTGACTCAGGCTCTTGGTTTTGACATTCTTTTGAAATGAACCTTCTTGTCTTCCTCCCTTCTTTCCACCTAGGAGGAAAAGAGACGTCGAGTCACACCCGGAGAACTGTAAGAACAATTAATACACCTTGTTCTGGGCAATATATAATCTTGATTACTGCAGTGACTTTTTGGAAAAGTTCTAAAGAACTTTATTTTGGGTTGCCCTGGCAACCATAGATAACTTGAGGCTGCTGAATTTGGGGTCAGGCTGTTACCCTTTGGTTCAGGTAGAATTCTCATTGCAAAGGGTAAACTGAGGGCCCCTGACAGCTGTTAACAGAACTGGATTTCAAATTCATCTAAATATTACATGTTAAAGAAGCCTGTGTCTTTCGGGGCTCCTGAGGATGAAGTCTGCTTTCTGGGGTTGGGGGGAGCACCGCGTGCAAGCTGCTTCCTGGGGACAAGTCTGGGAAAGTCACCTGTTGGGCGGGGTGTGTGTGATTTTTGCTTGACAGAGTTTCTAGACTGCTCCCTGCCATAGAACTGGAAAGAGTAAAACCAGGAACGTACACAGAGGAAGAGGAAGACAGAGATGAGAAAGTAAGGCCTGGCCACCCCCAAATCTGTCAATTCTGCCTTAATCTCCCAGTCCCTGGCCGGTCCTAGGGGAGGGTCACGGGGTAGGGAGCATGTGAGAACAGAGTGACTTCCCCTGATGGTCAAAGCAACTTTGCCTTTGGCGAAAACACTTCTCAAACTCATTTTTCTGTGGCTTCCCCATGAGGAAGGTGGGTTACACAGCTGTGGTGATGGTATATGCATGTAGGCCTGGGGGTCAGCCTGTCCCCTCGGCTTGCCTGCCTCTCGCTCATTAGGCCTTTGTGGAAATGTAACTTTCACACTCGTGAGGTGCTAAAACTGTAGTACTGTCCAGATAGAAAGTGGCATTTTGAACAGTGAGGTCAGACCAGGCTTTCCCCAGACCTGCATCTCCTTTGTAAAACTAGAGGTTCAGGTTGTGAAGTACAGAGCTAACACTTGAACCCCCCGGAGTGGGTAGAGAGGAAATGGGGGTCCGATACTGGCTTTGCCATCCGGCAGCACTCCCCTGTGTGGCGCATTGCTCACGCTGGGCTGTCACAGGTGATGGAGCAACAGCAGGTGCTGTTTCGGTTTTGATTTATGTTAAGACATGGATCAGAAGCTTCTTACCAACTCGAATGGGGGGTGAGTGCCTTCCCTGGGAGCTGGTCAAAGGATTGTTGTCCATTAGTTTTGCTCCAATGAGGAACCTGCTAAGGTGGACGATAATCCTTGGACCACGTGGTACTTAAAGCCAGTCTTTAGTTGATCAACTTGCCTACCCGGATACTAGTTAAAATGAGACAGCAGTTACAGTCGGGACGTGTCCCACTCAGTGAACTTGACTACCATCCTCCAAAGGAGTAGCTTTGGGTGAGACTGAAATCCCTGGGCTGTGCTCAGACTCCAAGGACCTCTTCTTGCAGCAGGAAGGTCTGTAATGTGTTTCTTCTCTTAACATCATCAACCTCTGCGGTCTCTGCATAACGGGTGGAGTTTCCGAGGCTGAATTCACCTTGGGTGGTGTTCTGGACAGGTGTGCGTAGCGCTCTAAACTCGGGCTCAAAGCGACGCCCTGTGTTTGAGATGGAGCAGTTGTTCGGACTGAGCCACCTGCTGTATTACAGATCCCTGGTTTTGGTAGAAAGCTATCATCTGTGAGATCGTCAGCATTCCCTTGTGACAGATGATAGAGGAACTGTCTCCTAAGAGTTCTTTAATTTCCTACCTACTTAGCCCATCAGAAAACATTTGCTGTCTTGAAGGTAGACAGTTTTTACTTCCACCAACTAGACTGGAGGATCAGTTTAGATACTATTTCCATGGCATACTTCAGTAGAAAGATCAGGACCAAAAGGGGAAAAGTTGACTAGTCTTTCTCTCTCTTGTTTTAAAATTTCTCCCCATATAGGAAGAAAAGAGGCTGAGAAGTCAAACCAAAGAACTGTAAGTACAGTTAACATGCCTTTGTCCTTACTGTTGTGAAACCTAATTGCTGACATAAGTGTTGTGGTGATGGTCATGGACTGGACAGAGCATTAGGTGCATCGGTCATACGTGTAGCGTGTGGGTGAGTTCCACTTGTGGGAAGTCAGATCCCCGCAGTAAAGGCTGAGATTCTGCTGATCCTGACCCTGGGCTCTTCCTCATTGGTTGTCACAGAGCAAGCAAGCAGCTTGGCTGGTGATAGTGAAAGGGCATCGAATGAGAAGCTGTGTCCATTACACGTTGCTCTGAAGATGCCATGGCACAAACTGCCCCACACCTCAGGGGCTCAAGACAATAGCATTTGAGCTCCTCTTGGAGTTTGCAGCTTGGTGACTGCCATCCGGTCGTGGTGGGGACGACAAGGCTGACTTAGGCCCCACAACTCAGCCAGCCTGGGTGCACCCTGGTGGCAGTGGCAGAGTGCAAGGGTGGAAGTGAAAAGCACTCTTCAAGCTTCTGACATCCAAGTGGCTGGGGCAGACGTTGAGGCAGGATCTAAGTCCATGGGGTGGGCAGGTCCCCTAAGCGAGTGCAGGGCCCCGCCAGAGGGAGAGGTAAAGATACCATGTGTGCAGTTGGCTTTGTGGGGCCAATGATGCAAACCCTGAGACCAGCTCTCCCAGACCTACTCAGGGTCGGTGTCGGGGCCAGGTCCTTGCCTTCCTCCACGGCAGGCAGAATTCTCATCAGGTTCAAACAACCATTGTGTCCTATTGTCTGTTTCCCGTTTTAAACTGCTGGTGTCTCAGCAGCATTCGTACGAAGTTTTTGACATTTTGGAAGACCATAAATGCCTTTCGGGTTTCCCACAGTGGACATGCCCTTCAGGTGGGAAAGGCAACCTGCGCACTGACTCCAGGGAGGAGACCTGCAGAAGCCCTCACTGGGGCTTCTCGCAGTGCCGTCAGGCACCGGAGCCGACGGTGTGCTTTGTCTTGTGTGACAGAACATCTAGACAGAAGGAGGAGCTGGACAGGGAGGCGGGACCAGGCGTTCAGACTGTCATGGATGAAGGAGACGAGAAAGTAAACACTGAATCTGTTTTTTAACTCTGCCTTATTATGGGTTCCCACTGGGTTGGGAGAAATGGTGTGGGGCAGGGCCCTGGGTTCAAATCCAGCCCTATCTGCCCATCGGATGACTCCGGGCAAGTTAGGTAAGCCCCTCGGGGTTGGGGTCGTCACTGCATGTGGGAACCTGATGCATGATGAATGTTCAGTTGTTCATTGATCTGTAAGGCGGACAGGCCCTGTGTGCCTTGACAACCAGCCTCTCTTGAGATCCTCTCCACTGAGAAGGCTTGACATGTGTCAGCTATGCTTGTCCTGCTTTACCAATCAGCCTCCTAAGTTGTCCTGAGTCTAGCTTCCCCAGTTCAGCCGAGTGGACATGTTTAAACCCTAAAACGTTGCAGACGGAGTAGGGCTGGGCCTCCATGAGAAGCACAGGATGGCACTGTTATCCACAGGGCTGTCCTACCTGAGCTCTGGGGCGGGGGACACATCTGCCAGGGCCACAGCGCAGGAATCTGAAAACAGTTTGGTCCCTGTTGAAGAGAAGCTGACCCAGGAGCATCCTAGTGTCTGAGGTTTTCTGTCTGTTGTGATTTGAAGAATGGAGCCCGAGGTCATGGACTTGCTGGCTGTGAGCTCTCCCTCCCACCCTGGTTGGCAGTGGGCATCTGTTCCCGTTCTGTGGCACGTGGCCCTCTTGGTGTCGCCTCCAGCTCGTACTAACATCTCATTGTCTCTCACTCTTTCTGTCCAGACCTTACTGCCGGCACTTGCCTGGAACCCCTTCAGATCTCTAGAGCGATCTTAGTGGTGTGTCAGGCCACCCATTCTCAGAAACTGGCAGGAGCTTTAGGCCACACAGCCAGCGCTCCTGCCTCATGATAGAAAAAGGATAAAAGGAGGGAATATCTGATTTTTTTTTTCTAATTCCATTGACTTTTCTGATTTAATAAAGGAACAGATCTATGGATGGATTTATGAAGATAAGCTAAAGAAACTTATCAGACAGATGATATTTTTTTGTATGCAGGCTCAGAAGATGCTAGATTGTCCATGCATAACAAGGGGTTGGGCCCAAGCTGCGAATTCCTATTATTTCTCAATTTTCCATACTACATTCTTCACTTTTGTTGTTTTTTTCCCTGCTACCCCAGTGCCTGTCTATAGAATATCTCCACCCCAACCAGGTGGAACTAGAGTCCTTTTGGCTGACATAAGCAAAATATTCCCTCTAATATTCCCTTTTACCTTGAGCTTTCCTGGAATGGGGGTTGGCAAACTGTGGCCCATAGGCCAAACCCGGCCCTCTGCCTGTTTTTGTAAATAAAGTTTTATTGGAACACAGTTAGGCTTTTTCATTTACGTATTGCCTCTGGTTGCTTTGGTGCTGCAAGGTGGAGTGGTGACACAGACTGTGTGGCTCGCAAATCTGAAAATGTTTTGTTTTCTGGTCCTTTATGGAAACAGTTTGCCAACTCCTGGTCAACTGTTTTTGTAGGGGGTAGGGAACTGAGTTAAAAATTTGAAGTCTTGTGTCTGCCCTGTAGACCCGCCTAGACTTTCCTGTTCTCCGGTTCCCCAGTGCTGTGGTCATTAGCTGATACTCTGGGGCTTGGTCGCGTTCTTTCTCAGAAGCTAATTTTCCTCTCTTTTCTCTGTTTACCCCCGCTTCCCCATCTCAGGATGAAAAGAGGTACAGAAGTCAACCCAAAGATCTGTAAGTGCTCACGTGCTCATGCTTTTGTCCTGTGCTTTGTGTAATTTTATTCACTGAAACAGCTGCTGTAGAGACTTGTGACCATGTAGACTTTATCAGTCAGCCTCCTGACGGAGTGGGTGCAGTTGGAACATTGGATCAGTTCAGGCAGGGTTGGACAAGAAGTCATACTCCGGGCCCCTTAACCCCGTAACCCCTGCCACTCCGGCGGCCATGCTGTCACTGTGTAGTCACGTGTCTGCACACTGTGCAGTCTGAGTGTCCAGCGCCTTCCATCAGGCCCCACGTCTGGGGGTCACATGGGGTTTCTGAGGCCTTATTTTAGGATTATGAGTTAGCGACATGCCACTAGAGCCGCCACGACAAAGGGGCCTCCTTTTTTGGATGGGAAGAAAGAATCTGGTCCCCAGATCCAGTCTGAATATTTTGCTACGCTAGTGAGGCATTTTTGGTGTGGGTTGGCAACATGGTTTTCTGTGCTAATACCTGTCATGTATCTGTTGACCCAACAGAGCTGCCAAACGGAGACCTGAAGAAAAGGAAGCTGAAAAAGTAAAACCACAAGTTTCTGATGAAAAAGATGAGGATGAAAAGGTAAGGTGGTGTTCTCAGTCCTGCCATATTTCATACATCCCAAAGTGATTTTTTTGTAAAACTAACTTTTTGTTACAGAAACACTCAAAGTAGGCAGAAGTGGGGGTCACAGAGCCTGACAATCTCCTCAGTCTTCAGCAATTCAGCACGGGGCCCTGGGTGTTTCAGCCAAGCCCCTACACGTTCCCTTCAGGCATCCACCCCCCTGGGTGATGAGCGACAAATCCCAGATTGATTGCTGAAATACTTACAGAACCAAATGTAAAAGGAGAAGACTTTTAAAATATCCCCACAATACCATCATTATAACACAATGTTGAGATCTAGTCTGTGTTCATATTTCCCTGATTTTTTTTGTTTAAACAAACGATGGAGACAGTTTACATCAGGCCACAAACAAGGTCGATAGGCTCCTTTTGGCCCGTCTGGGTCCCATCTCATTGACAGTTTGACCACTTCTCTTACGTGCTGTCTGTGGAAGGAACCGGCTGCTGTGAGGTGTTCCTGGGTTCTGGATTTTGCCATTTGTTCTGCTGTATGCATACCTCTCCTCCAGCCCTGTCTCTGCAGACTGAGAGTCCAGGTTGGAGGCGTGCCCAGAGGCAGTCTCTGGTGCTTCCTGCCACATGGCACCCGAAGGGGCACTTAGTTGTCTTCTTGTGGTGTTCCCATGATCGCTGGGCTCAGGCGCTGTCTGCCTGATGCATCCACTGTAAAGGCCCCTCAGCTTTCCCTCTGCTGGTTCTCACTCTCTGCTGAAGCCTGCCGTCCCACTAGGAGTTCTGAGTGGTGATAGGCCAGTTCTGTCATTCCCTCATTTACCCCAAACAGTTCTACAGATGTCTCCTCTTGGGTTGTGGCAACCTGAGCAGCCTAATGGAGTATCACAGTCACCGTGGTTTAACCAGCAGACGTTTATGTTTTCCCAGTTCTGGAGACTGCAAGTCCAAGAGCCAAGTGCCAGAAGGGTTAGTGTCCAGTGAGGCCATTCTCCCTGGCTTGCCGATGGCAGCCCTCTCACCCTGTGTGAGCTCGGAGGGAGAGTGAGCTCAGGCGTGTGCTTTATGAGGGTCTTCCTCCATAAGGACACTCGTCCTATCAGATCAGGGCCCCACCCTCCCGACCTCCCTGAGCTTTAGCCACCTCCTTTAAAAGACTTCTCCCCAAATACATTCAGGCTTAGGTCTTCAACATACAAATTTGGTGGAGGGAGGATAATGAAGTGCATAGCCTCTCAGCAATTTCTTGCATACCTTGAAGTATTACTTGTACAGGAAAGCTGAGGGTTTTTTTTAAAAATTGAGTCTTATGATAAGTCTTTTAAGGAAGTCTTTGGTTATAGGAATTTGGTTTTAAGACTCCAGACACTGGAGGTGGCTTGGGGCTCCTTGGCTCTTTGCCTGCCGCCTCCCCACCTCTGACTAGGTTTTTTTGGTAACCACATCTATGAAACTCACTCTGAGGCATTTCCCAGACCTAAAATGCTCTTTTACCCTTCATTCCTCTTGTCTTCCCCATTTAGGAGGAGAAGAGACGCAAAACTACATCCAAAGAACCGTAAGAACTTACTTTGTCTTTATACAAAGCAGATCATAATACTAAATCTTTATTCTAGAAAGTGGGAGAAAGAGGTTTTTCGTGAATTGCTGGAGCAGCCTTAACTTGGTTTCTGATCAGGTCCATGAGCCCAGAGGCTCCAGGACCGCCGTGTGAGGAGGGCCGCCTCCATGTGGTAGACAATTTGACCAGCACCTTGCCCCCATGCGGCCAGGGGCGCTCCTCTGTGTCGGGTGTGTGAGGTATAACTTGGATGGTAGATTCTGATACGTGCTGAAATGGAGTAAAAAGCAAAAACCCGTGTCGTGCTTTGTTCCCAGAACTGAGAAAAAAATGGCTCGAACCAAAACAGTAATGTCCTCTAAGGTAAGCGAGCAGCTGGGAGTGAAGCTGGCAGCGCAGCACCAGTGGATGCACTGGAGCGGCTCTCTGAGCACTGCCCGTGTTCTGCCCCACAGACCCACCCGCCGCGGTGCGTCCAGTGCGGACAGTATCTGGATGACCCTGAGCTCAAGTACGAGCAGCACCCCGCCGATGCTGTGAGTCCCAGCTCCGTTCCCCGCCCCTTGTTTCCTGCCTCTTGTGCATCGGCCTCACGGTCCCCATCCCTCAGGTGGATGAGCCACAGCTGTTGACAAACGAGAGGCTGTCCATCTTCGATGCCAATGAGTCTGGCTTTGAGAGTTACGAGGCTCTGCCCCAGCACAAACTGACATGCTTCAGGTAACTGGCACGCTTCTGCTTCATTGCACCTGGGCATTCGAATAGCCTAGTGAAGGTCTTTGCACCTAACCTGGGCCACTCCTGGAGCTGCTAATGCTTCATGGAAAAGAGCCACAGAATGGGTGGGAGTGGAGTAGATCTTTGAGGTGTTTTTTTTTTTGGTTATGAAAATTATGCATATCAAATCTGTCCGTGCACATCCTGAAGGCTGCTCACTCAAACGAAGGCCAGTCCATGTGTTGTGGCTAGAGCACTTCAGGTCCCTGCTTTCATGGAGACAAAAATGTATACGTGTCGGTACAATAGCTGTGAAAAGCTTAGTGAGCAGAGGAGGTCGAGGGAGTGAGTGTTTGCAGAGGAGGAGAAGCAACTTCAGCAGAACCCTCAGTGGCAGGAGGGAGAAAGCCAAGGGGGAGTCTGCGGAAGGGCACCCCCAGTGGAGGGGGAAGAGCAGGTGCAAAGGCTCAGAGGTAGGCTCACCTTGGCTGTTGGGGGACAGCTGGAATAGCAGGAGCAGGGGGTGGGTGGTAGGAGATGGAGTTGGGGAGCTGGGGAGGGGCCAGGTCCTTCAGGGCTTCGCAGTCTATGGCCGTGACCCTGGAATTTTCTCTAAGTGAAGGTCCATGGCATATGGACCATCCTTTTTGTGAGGCTCAGACAAGCCCTTGAGCTTCTAGGGTCCTATAGTCTTCAGCACCCCCATACATTTTGCTGGCTCCCCGGCCAGCCCACGTCTCCTTTTGGGCTTTAGCACATGCTTTCTCTCTCCCCGGAGAAAAGTGATGGGGACAGGTGGGTGGCCTCAGTGGACATGGCTTTTGGGCAGCCTTTCCCCACACCCCTGCCCCACAACTGGGTGGGGGTCTGGTGCCCTGGGATGAGACTCAGCGCATCCTGCAGCAGCTCCCTGTGGTCAGTGGGTGCTCATATCCCCTCCCCAGTGTGTTCAGGATTCTGATCTGCATCTGGACACTGTCCATCTTACCAGTGATTCCTAGGGCCTGGCCCAAACCTCTGCCTGCTGGCACACCTGGAATGTGCTGGTGGGGTAGATGTAAGTGACGCCCGTGCTCTTGTGTCTCCCTGTGGGGTCCTCAGGATAGAGGATTTGGGGAGTTGCAGCTGGAGCCAGGCTGCCGGAGTCAGGAATTCTAGACTGGGATCTCTTGGCTTCCTGCTGAAGATGAGGTCTTCTGTGGCCCCATTCCTGTAGGGTGCTAAGGTGGCACCAGGACACACCTCCCAGGAATAATGTGCTTCAGCATCAGGCCATCAGAGCCTGGCTACCTGGGTCACTTAGGGACTCTGCTGACCTCTGGTACTTGGGCTAAATATGGCAGGCGAGGCACCAAGTCTTTGGTGGGGTCCAGCTTCTGAGCCAGCGAGTCGGCCCTGCCTGAGACTCAGAACTTGCCCTGGTGTCACCTATACTGTGTGGGCCCATGGACAGCCTGTTGGGTTGGGTGCTGGGTCCTCTGGAAGTCTACAGCACCGTGCTCCCTGCTGTGTGCCCATCTTTCCCACTCGACTTCCAATCCTGAGGGCAGGCATGTGACCCATGTCTGGCACATAATAGGAGAGCTCAACTCAAGGTATTCATGTCATTTTTAAGGTTTTGTGGGATTCCAAGAGGAGAATTTGTGGCCTACCAGGGCCTCGGCCATGGGAGTATGGTGGGAGGTGCTCTCAGTACCTGCATAAACCCCGTGGGGACCGCCTTGAGGGATGGCTTGGCACCTTGGTGCAGAAGGGTGGTCCCTGAGGCCAGCATGAGCAGGTCCATAAGCAGAGCCCTCGATTCACATTTTCCTTAGGTGTGGCATCCCCCCTGATGTCAAGGAGTGTCTCTGGGTGGATGCCCTCAAACCTAAGGGTTGGGCCCTTTTTCATGCTGTTATGCAATATGCCTTATTTATTGAGGTGAAACTCACGTAACATAAGATTAACCATGTGTGAAATACTGTGACTAGGCAAACCCGCAGAAATAGAAAGCTGATTGCTGGGTTGGGAGGGAGCAGGAGTGGCTGCTTAACGGGGCTGAGGTTTTGTTTTGGGTGAGGAAAATGTTCTGGAGCCAGACAGTGGAGAGGGTTGTACAGCTCTAAGTAGAATGAGTTTGAGAAGCCAGTGTTTCTTTGTTAGCCACATGGCGAGGGCCACCACAGCAAGTTGCTCCCTTATGAGGTCTATCCTCTCACTGTCAATCGCACTGACCTGTTAGTGTTCTGGACACTGGAACTCCTGGTGCACAGTTGGCAGAACAGGATAGGGACCATCCGGACCAGCGCACTGTGCTGACGTTGTATTCTGGCAACCGAGCAATGCTCAAGCCTCAGGATTGCACGTGGTCCTGTCACCTTGGGTCTGAACCCTGTACTTGGGCCTGCCTTCGCTGGCTGGCCGGTCAACACACTCTCTGTCGCCTGTCTAGTGTGTACTGTAAGCGTGGTCACCTGTGCCCGATCGACACTGGCCTCATCGAGAAGAACGTTGAGCTTTTCTTTTCTGGTTCTGCAAAACCGATATATGATGACGATCCGTCTCTTGAAGGTAAATGGAACACTCTGGGTCATGTTTGAGACAGCTGTCTTAAAAACGAACAGAACCTTCTACAAGGCAGTATGCAGCTGGAACTACTACCCCAGCAAGTTAGGGCTTGAGACTCCGTGCCAGGAGTAAGCTGTCAGCCCTGGTGGCTCTGACAATGACTGATGGCGGCCCAGCTGGGCTGATAAGAAATGTCAGCTCAGCCAGGCACCCAGAGCGCCACCTGGCCCTCCCGGGTTCTTAATGTGAGTCCCAGCTCTGTGTCCTTCCCTTCAGTGAGCCGTTTCTTTTCCTTCTCATAGGTGGTGTTAATGGCAAAAATCTTGGCCCCATAAATGAGTGGTGGATCACTGGCTTTGACGGAGGGGAAAAGGCGCTCATTGGCTTCAGCACCTGTAAGTATGGCCGGTGGGGGACTGCACTGGGCCTGAGTGGGGCAGTCGCCCCAGTCCCCCCACGGCTTGGCTGGGCTCTGCTGGGAGATCCCAGCGGGCTCACGTGCACGTAGCGTGACCATGTGGAAACTGTGTTGGATTCAGTTAGAAAGACCCTCCAGTTAGGAGAGCAGGTCACATTCTTGCAGCTCAAACTCAGACCGAATTCCAAAAATCAGACACAAACGAAATGAAAGCCACTCAGCCAGGCTCCATCCTTCAGCTGTCTGAGGCCCTTTCTGAACAAGTGAACTCTGAACGTACCTTGCATGCTTTTGGCTTCTGGGTACGGGTGACTCTTAGATTGTTCCAAGAACTTCACAGACTCATCCCTGCCCTCTGGCCACCACAGATGCCATCGGGTCCAGGCTGCTTTTTAAAACCTCTTCTGTTGACCCCAGCCTTTGCCGAGTACATCCTTATGGATCCTAACCCGGAGTACGCGCCGCTCTTCAGTGTGATGCAGGAGAAGATCTACATCAGTAAAATCGTCGTCGAGTTCCTGCAGGGCAACCCTGACTCAACCTATGAGGACCTGATCAATAAGATAGAGGTAAGCGGTAAAGGTTCAGGTTCTTCATAATCTGGGATTCACACTGATGTACACTCGGCACAGAGGTTGCCAGAGACCTCGTGTCTAGAATGAGCAGAAATTGCATTTCAGTTTGATTTACAACTTAAGTTTTGCTTCAGCCTAAGCAACTTCTGATCTTTTTCTTAAAGACCACTGTGCCTCCTTCTGTGCTCAACCTAAACCGGTTCACCGAGGACTCCCTCCTCCGGCATGCCCAGTTTGTGGTGGAACAAGTAGAGAGCTACGACGAAGCTGGGGACAGTGACGAGCAGCCCATCTTCCTGACGCCCTGCATGAGAGACCTCATCAAATTGGCTGGTGTCACGCTGGGGAGGAGGTAAGGACAAACAGAAGACCCGAGACCGAGAAGGTGGGTGTCCTGCCTGCTCCTGCCCAGCCCGTTAACCCAGTGGAAACGTCTCTCTCAGGCGAGCAGAAAGACGCCAGACCATCGGGCACTCTGCCAGAGAGAAGGACAAAGGCCCCACTAAAGCCACCACCACCAAGCTGGTCTACCAGATCTTTGACACTTTCTTCGCAGAGCAGATTGAAAAGGATGACAGGGAAGATAAGGAGAATGCCTTTAAACGCCGGCGGTGTGGCGTCTGCGAGGTAACCTGGGCTGGGCTCGCCGCAAAATTGGAGGAACTCACTTTCTCTCCCTGGCTTCAGATTCTCACTGCTCAAACATGACCTGGAAAATGGCAGCTGGGAGAAAGTTAGCGACCTGGGGCCAGGGGAACTGCATGCCTCCTGGGACAAATACCAAATACCGACAGAACAGCTGCTGAAACAGGCCCGCTGGGCACCTGCTGTTAATGCCACTGTCATTGCCTGAGGAGCCTGGCCCCCTGGTGGTATTGGCTCTGCCCCGAGGCCTTGCTGTGAGTGCAGGGGCGTCACTCCCCGACAGAGGTGCTACCTCCTCCGCTGGGGCACATCCTCCCCAGGCCTGCCTTGTTTCTCGGTGTAACTTTCCAGGAGAGGGGGACTTTGTCCAGCTTAGGCTTGGGGCCTTAAAAGACCTCTGTTGCTGTGAATTTCTTTCGTGTTTTCTTTGCTTTGGAGGAATTAATCCCTGCAGTCCTATCATCCCGAGATCAGAAATGTTTTGGTATCTGGTACAGGCAGACTTCGTTTTATCGCACTTCATAGATATCGTGGTTTTTTGTGTTTTTTTTTTTTTTCCAAATCAAAGGTTTGCGGCAACCTGGTGTTGAGCAGATCTTTCGGCACTATTTTCCAACAGCATGTCCCTATGTCACAGTTTGGTAGTTCTTACGGTGTTTCAAGCTTTTTCATTACCTTTGTTATGGTAACTTGTGATCAGTGAGTACAACTCAGTGAAAGCTTGAGTGATAGATGATTAGCATTTTTTAGCACTGAAGCATTTTTCAGTTAAGGTACACACGTTGGTTTTTTTAGACATAATGTCCTTGCACACTAAATGGACTACAGTGTAGTGTAAACGAACTTTTACATGCACTGGGAAACCAGAAAACCCACTTGACTGGCTTTTTTGCTCTATTTGCCTTAAATTTTGTGGTGATCTCGAACCGAACTCCCAACGTCTCCAAGGTATGCCTGTGTTGGACCTTTTTTTGCATGAAAACTTAAACACAAAAGTAGAGCAGCAGCTGCCTTCCAAGCCTCCCTGTGTTCACACTGTCGGCCGGACTAGGGGCCCTTCCTTCTGCCCCCAGTGGAGCCATTACTGGGAAATCACACGTTCTCCCCATTCTTCTGGTGTTCTTATTTTTTCATCTAGCGTACGTATACTCAGTGTTTATAGCTTGTAAAATCTTAAATATGCATAACTGGCATCATTTGGACCTATCGGGTTGATACAAGTAGACGTAGTTACCTCACTGGCTAGTCCGTAGTATGTTACTATGTGACTCTCCCAACTCAGCTCTCAATGATGGGCAATCTCAGTATTAGAAATAATGCTGGGATGATGTCCTTGAACAAGGCTTCTTGGGACTGTCTCTAATATAGAAGTGGAATTGCTGGGATGGGGGCCATGTGCTTAACTTTGGTCTAGAAAACTGCCCTCCAGATTGGCGGTTCCCACTTACCCCTGGGCCATGCGAGCTCTCGTTTCCCTATGCCTGTCGCACCACCATGAGTCTGGAAGATACAAATGTTACCTCGTTCCTAACCGTTACTCCCCATACTGCAGATGAGGCTAAATATACAATTCTTAAAAATCATAGCTCACTGAGAAACTAGTTACCAACTATTTATTGATGGTCATTTGATCCACTTCTCCCATATTTTTTAGGTCTGTCAACAGCCCGAGTGTGGGAAGTGTAAAGCTTGTAAGGATATGGTTAAGTTTGGTGGTACCGGACGGAGCAAACAGGCCTGCCAGGAAAGGAGGTGAGGTTTGGCCAGTGCTTGTTCTTCAGTAGAGGAAAATGCCAGCTGACGGAGATTTGGGGATGGCTGGGCCACAATGGGCAGAGCAGGCAGGATTCCTTTGTCCCAAGTTGTCCCTGGACCTGTCCCTATTATTTAACTAAAACATCCCTCCATTGTTTTACTTATAAAGGGGCCTTGCTTATAACACTGACTTTGTAGGTGTCCCAACATGGCCATGAAGGAGGCAGATGACGATGAAGAAGTTGATGACAATATTCCAGAGATGCCATCACCCAAAAAAATGCATCAAGGGAAGAAGAAGAAGCAGAACAAGAATCGGATCTCTTGGATTGGAGAAGCCGTCAGGGTAATGCCCCTGGGATTGCTTGTTCTGAGAAACGACCTGTCTCCGGAACACCACAAAGGCCGTTGTCTTGGATGCACAAAGACCGTTCCCAAATATTCCAAAATGGGCATCTGACACAGTTGGAAGGGTGTCAGGCTGGTTCTCCCTTCAAAGCTTGCTTTGAACAGAGCCGTCACCGCCCCCTCTGGCCTGGGAGGGGTTGTTTTCAGGGCCCTAGTAGCTTTCCTCCCCGTTGTCTTGTGGTCACGGCTCCTTTACCAACGCTGGAGAGCGGAAGTTCTCTCAGTGTTGCTTCCTTGATGTCCATAAGCCAAAGATACAGTCTTGTCAGCTCACTGAATAGGCCTGAGGCCTGCCCCCTGCCAGGTGCCGCTCCAGGCCTGGCTGGGTGAGGCCCCCGCCCTGTGGTGTCAGGGTGTCAGTGTGCCAGTGCACGGGGCTGGGGGGACAGATTGCGGGGCAGAAGGGGCGTGGCCTCGGAGGCTCCCCCGGGAGGGGACATCTGAGCTTAGACCCGGAAGATTGGAGAGGTGTCAGCTGCATGCAGATCTGGGGAAGAGCCAGACAGAGGCCCCCAGGAGAGACCAGCTTTCCTCCAGCAAAGGAGGGAGGCCCCTGTGGCTGAGAGGAGCTGGGGGTGGGGGTCGGGTGGGGTGGGGTGGGATGGGGCCTGAAGGCCATGGTGACTGGTGCTATTGAAATAGAGTGCTGGAGTCCTATCTACTGACACAGAGGGCAGAGCTGACTACAGGAAGATTAGTGGGTGCCCTTTGCAGGCTTCCAGCCACGGGAAGTGCGTAGTCTATGCAGTAGCCAGGCAGGTAGAGCTCATGACTCATGAAATCATATGAGTTATGCCTTATGTGAAGTCAACAGGAACCCGGACCCTACCTTCATCCCATACTCTCCTGAAATTAACCTGTCTTGTGTTCAGACTGACGGGAAGAAGAGTTACTATAAGAAGGTATGCATTGACTCGGAAACCCTAGAAGTCGGGGACTGTGTCTCCGTCATTCCAGATGATTCCTCAAAGCCGCTGTATCTAGCAAGGTGTGTATCCTTCCCTGTGCTTGACTTCAGCATGTGAGGGTAGGCAGGCAGACAGACGGAGCAGCAGTGGGAGAAGGAGGGCAGGCCACCAAGTCTCCACTCAGAGACCATCCAGTCTCCCTTAGACCAACCCCTTTGGCGGCCTAGCACAGACCGGTAAGCCAAAGATACAGGTTGCCAGGACAGGCCCAACTTTGGAGAATGCGCACTAAAGGAAAACTGTCTGCTGGTAACCCCAAGGCCATTGTGATATTATTATAATACCATTTACATTGTGGTTTTGCCCCCCCACTCCCATGGGAAGATGGCAGACAACAAGCATGCGCAAGGAGGAGCCAGGGTGGATCCAGAGGGTGGTGTGATCATGACCGAATGGGAGGCAGACCACATCACCCCCATAAAAACACAATACAAAACTCCGTGGGCTGCTCCCCACCCTCAGGGTCAGTCCGCTCCTCTGTCTCTGGCGTGTTCTTTCCTTTTGTTTTGCTAAATAAAAAACCCTTTGCGGTTATAAGTCTCTGGACTGGATTCTTTCCTTTCCTTCGAGAAGACAAGAACCAAGGAATTCCACAGTCCACAGCCTGCTAACAAGCACATGCTTTCGAACAAGTAGGAGATGCCTGTTTTGTGCGAACAGGAGCTCCTTGCCCTAGACCGAAACCAAAAAACTTATAAGTTCCCCTCAGTAGACTCGGCCCAGATCCATCAGTCAAATTCATAACTCTCTTGCCATCCCCTCATCTGGCTCCAGGGTCACGGCGTTGTGGGAGGACAGCAGCAACGGCCAGATGTTTCACGCCCACTGGTTCTGTGCTGGGACAGACACAGTTCTCGGGGCCACATCAGACCCCCTGGAGCTGTTCCTGGTAGACGAATGTGAGGACATGCAGCTGTCTTACATTCACAGCAAGGTCAAGGTTGTCTACAGAGCTCCATCAGAGACCTGGGCCTTGGAGGTGAGTGGCCGGCACCCCTCATGTGCCCCTCCCTCGCTATGGAGCCCTGGCTGACCATAGTGGCCTTGTCCCCACAGGGAGGCATGGATCCAGAGGCCCTGAAGGCAGAGGATGACGGGAAGACCTATTTCTACCAGCTGTGGTATGATCAGGACTATGCGAGATTTGAGTCGCCTCCAAAAACCCAGCCCACAGAGGACAACAAGTATAAGTGAGTGTGACCCTGTGCTTCTGAGTCACTGTAGCCTCTCATGTGTTTCTGTCTGGTGGATGGCTTTCCCCCCCACCCCTTGACTGTTCTCCTTGCTAAGCAAAGACCAGCTTGACTCAGTTGCATTTGCTTCAAGCATGCGGATGGCCTGGGCACGGCTGCCTTTATGAGGAACTCTGGTAGGCAGGAGCAGGATGTGCTTGTCCCACTTTGGCTTTTCTGCACGTGCCTCAGCGTGTGCGCCACTGATCTTAACACATGTGCTTTTGCTGCTTTGGTATTTCATTGAAGTGAAACCTCTGAAACTCTGATTCTGTTTTGTTGTAACTGGCAGGTGACTGCTTTTGGGGAGGCTGGCTTCCTTTTTTTTTTTTTTTTTCCCCTTCATGTTGCATGCCCCAATGCCTGCTTAACATCTGTACCTCACCTGTTTTGACTAAAAGTTCTGGTGCCTCTAGAGCAGCAGTAAGACCAGTGGGGCGAAGGACAGGGGGTCTCTCTCAGATCTGGTGCTTTTCCAGTCAGCCTGGGCACATGCTTTCTTTTGACTTTTGACTGAGTCCATTTTCAGGGCACTCTCCAGCTCTCCTTGACAGGTTTATTAATCGGGAATCACATTGGATTTTACCAAATAGCAAGTAAGAGTTAATGGGATGAGGCCACTGTGACATTCTGAGTTGCTAACTGAACCACCCTCTAAATTCTCGCTTGAGGTGTATTCTTACCATGTTCTAGATTCTTGTTTGTTAACATGTTAGGATTTTTATTTCAGATTTGCACAAGTGGGGGTGGCCTGTCACTTTCTGGTGTGTGTATCTCTGGGCTGTGGTCCCCAGTATGTTCTTTGAAAGTGTGACCGTGAAGGAGCTGGCTTTCCTAGGCTGCACACCTCTACAAATGTTTTCTCTTGGTCTCTGGAGCCTCTGGCTTAAGCCTGCAGCTGCCGTAGTCACTCCTGGCCACCTCAGGGCCTTTTGTTTCTGCCCTTGACTCCTTCAGGTTCTGCGCAAGCTGTGCCCGTCTGGTGGAAATGAGGCAAAAAGAGATTCCCAGGGTCATGGAACAGCTCGAGGACCTGGATGGCCGGGTTCTCTACAGCTCGGCCACCAAGGATGGCGTCCAGTATCGGGTGGGCGATGGCGTGTACCTCCTCCCCGAGGCCTTCACCTTCAAGTGAGTGAGGGCCAGCCTGGGGTCGGCTTTGTGATGACCCCTCACCCTGCACCCCAGCACCAACTGTAGCCTGAGCTGGCTTGACGAGCATCTGAGTTGATGAGGTAGTGGCCAGCCATTAGCGGAGAGTGACTATGATTCCTTTGCAGAAGGATGCTGTAAATTCTGTGAAAGAAGGCAGAGAAGCCACTGGCTAGGAGCACCAGGGTCTGTGGTGGGCCCCTGCCCAGCTCTGTCTCTCGGCCACAGTGAGGCCTGGGACAGAGACCACCTCCTCTCAGTCTCCCTCTCACATGGCAAGGGGAGTAGCTCTAAGGACCAAGCGAGTCAGAAGAAAAGTCCTTAGCGCAATGCCTAGCTTAGGTGGAGTTTGTGAGTGTGAGTTACAATCCCCATTTACCAAGACGTGTCCAAGGAGTTCTTTGCATATCAGAGGCTTGGGGCTCTTCAGGGGGAAACCAAAGCTCCGATTTCCCACACTCGAGCCATTCTCTGTTCATTCTAAGAACCAGCGTGTGGTTGGAGCTAATCGACATTTTCCAGACTTCTGGTTCCCAACTTGCAATTCCATTTCCTAGAGTCCCAGTTGGGACCCAGTCCCCATGCTCAATTCAGTCACTGTGAATTACGGAACTCGGAGGGTGGGGTCCTTCCTGCCTCACACAGGCTGCACGTGGCCCCCCCAGCACCAGGTGTCCTTGGTGGGCATGGGGAGCACGCCCCTCGGTGCACTGACCAGGTGTTCCTGGGACGGCACAAGTGTCGGCACAGGAGGTCCGAGGCTTGGAGCCTGTCAGACCATCGGGGGCAGCTGCCTCCCTGAATAGCAGTCTTCAGAGGGTACAGCCCCGTGGTCCTGGCAGCCAAGTCAGATGACTGGCCTTACCACGGTAGTTGGGCCAGATTCGGTTTGCCCAGATCGAGTCTCCTCGTGGACCTTCCCAGCATCTCCTGTAGATGAGTGCTTCAGTCAGGAGAGCTCAGGTTATGCCTCCATCACTACCCCAAAGCCTCTGAGGTTTGCTTCTGGCCTGTTCTGTGTGTCCATCATGGTTCAGCAGGGCGCTGAGCTTGCTGGGTCACTTAGGACCTGGGCTGACAGCTGCTGCCTTGTCAGAAGCTGCTAATCCGGGCCAAGGGAAAGCGTGGGGGAGCTCTCCTGGCAGTTAGTGTGCTCACCCGGAAGTGCTTGTGTCTTTCTTTTGCTCACACTTGAGCAGAACGAGTCATGTGATGCCGAGGACGGCCCTGCCACGCGCTGGGAGCGGGGAGCATTCATGTGGCCTTAGCAACTACTATTGCCAGCCTTGCGCAGGCAGAGAATGCTTGCTTCAGACTGGATGAAAATTCACTCTTTCTCTAAATCTTAGGGTACTTAGCTGTACTCGTTTTAAGGTGTTTGAATTTTAGGGGTTATTATTACTGATGAGTCAAGCTAAACTAGCTACTTCTCAGGGTTTCAAGTTCGGTGCCTAATGTTTGCTTTTCTGCAGCATCAAACTGTCCAGTCCCGTGAAGCGCCCGCGAAAGGAGCCTGTGGATGAAGACCTATATCCGGAACACTACCGGAAGTACTCCGATTACATCAAAGGCAGCAATCTGGATGCCCCGGAGCCGTACCGGATTGGCCGCCTCAAAGAGATCTTCTGCGGCAAGAAGAGTAGCGGCAGGCCCAACGAAACAGACATCAAGATCAGACTCAACAAGTTCTACAGGCCAGTGACGGTCTCTCTCTCTCCCAGGAGGCAGCAGACTCTTCTAGAAGGCTCTGCCTGAAACGGGATTATAACACCGCACACACGGTGGTGCTTTAAGAGTTAGGAAAAGGAGGTTGTTCCAGTTTTCTGATCTGGTGGTGCTGACAATGACTGTAATTGTATTTCATAGCCGTGCTTTTATGCCTTTATTTTAAAGCTGCAGAGTTCTTTTCCAAAAGAAACCCTTAACCAGAAGTCTGAAGTGTGACAGTCAGGGGTGTCATGTCCCAGGCTTTGAGGTCCCCCCAGAGAACCTCAAGTCCGTTTATGAGCATCTGAGTTCTGTCCCCTCCCCTGGTCCCTCCCTGCTCTCAGCCCTGCTGTTCTTCCCAGGTCCTTTCCGTTTCTGGGATTTTTCTTTGTCGATGCTTTTCTCCAGGTCTTGGTTTCACTCGTCTTCTCCTGGGACCCTGACTGGTAGTGCTTAGGAGCTAACCTGAAATATCCCTTATGACGGGTACAAAGTGGCTTTGCTGCTTAGCTAAGATCAAAGATTTTCTGAAGTCCTTGTAATAATCAGTTGTAATAACAGGAAAGAAACAAGAAGTCTGGCTGGTACAGGTGAGAGAAAGAAGCTCTAGATACGCTTCTTAGCAACCAGCAGGCAGGGCATGTCTGCGGGGGCTATAGCCACAACCAAGAAGAGCCAGTAAACTGCTCACTGCGTTCACGGCAGGGAATCTCCTCGGTCTGCAGCGTTCAGCACCAACTTGGGGGACAGTCATTGAGCTGACCTCCTGGGGGGTCATCTTCACCCACTGGTTTGGAGCACCCCCAGGACTGGTGCATTTTAACCCGCCACCTAACCGAGACTTGCTAACAGTGATCCTTCTGCTCACAGGCCGGAGAACACACACAAGTCCACCCCCGCAAGTTACCACGCAGACATCAACCTGCTTTACTGGAGTGACGAGGAGGCCGTGGTGGACTTCAAGGCCGTGCAGGGTCGCTGCACCGTGGAGTATGGCGAGGACCTGCCAGAATGCCTCCAGGACTTCTCAGCGGGTGGCCCAGACCGCTTCTACTTCCTTGAGGTGGTGCTCTTGGCTTACGGGGCTGGGGGCCTCAGGTCATCCTCGCAGCCCCCAAGAAGGCGGTTTCATTATCCACAGTACCAATCTGTGACATTTGGGTTCTGGAACATAATGCTTCTGGCTTTAAAAAAAAGAAAATGCAACACTTGGTGTCCTACTGCACTTAAACTGTATTCAAAGACTGTCAGTCAGGTGGTTCACCAGCCCGCCCAGTGCCTTAGTGTGAGGCAGGGAAAGAGGCCCTTTCCCCTGGCTGACTCAGCCCTGCCCCTCAGGCCTTTGAGCCCAGCCTCTGCCTCCAGCAGAGGTCTGTACGACCAGTCAGGTAGCCTGGTTAGTGGGTGAGGGTCTGGAAGTCTGTCTACTCTAATCACTTTAAATTTGAGCGTGGCATTCCTGTGTTGGATTACCTTAAACTAATGCATGCCCATGTGGCCCAGTGCAGGTAGCCTCACGTTAACACTTTGCCTGTTTCTACAATGAGTTCTTTCCATTTCCACTGTGAAAAAAGTAAAGTACTCTTAGTGGTGGCCAATTGCTTTTTGGCACATTTAAGGAGAAACTAAGTGGATCTTTATCAAATTAACTTCTTAAAATCGTCTTTGTTCGCAGAGAGACTAGTGAGTTTCTCTGCCAGACTGTTGTGGTTCTTCCCTTCTCAGGCCTATAACGCCAAGAACAAAACCTTCGAAGACCCCCCGAACCATGCCCGTAGCCCTGGAAATAAGGGGAAGGGGAAGGGTAAAGGTACGTCCTCCTTCCACGGGGTTCTTCTCGAGTCCGTCCTGTGGAACTTGGGATGTGTGGGAACCCCTCGGTGTCACAAACCAGCCTCTGATGTTACTTCCTTGTCTACCGTTAACGCAAAACAAGGCCAGCGAGGTGAATGTGAACCAGCAAGGTGTCGGAGGAGAGCCAGTGAGGGCTCTGACTTAATCTGTGGCCTTTCCTCCAGGGAAAGGCAGGGCAAAGGCTCAAACATGTGAGCCCAGTGAACCCGAGGCCGAAATTAAACTGCCTAAGCTGCGGACCCTGGATGTGTTTTCTGGCTGCGGCGGACTGTCAGAAGGATTCCACCAGGCAGGTAAGCCCGCACACCCGGCAAAACTGGATCAGGCAGGTTCCACCTGGGAGACCTTCCTGGCTGTGGTCACAGTTCTGACTTGAGAGTCCCATTCGAGGAGTTTCAAAGCACAGATTTGTGCCCATGTCCACCAGGCATCTCAGAAACACTGTGGGCCATCGAGATGTGGGACCCCGCAGCCCAGGCATTCCGGCTTAACAACCCATGCTCCACGGTGTTCACGGAGGACTGCAATGTGCTGCTGAAGCTGGTCATGGCTGGGGAGGTCACTAACTCCCGTGGCCAGAAGCTGCCTCAGAAGGGGGACGTGGAGATGCTATGCGGCGGGCCACCTTGCCAAGGGTTTAGTGGCATGAACCGCTTCAACTCCCGTACCTACTCCAAGTTCAAGAACTCCCTGGTGGTTTCTTTCCTCAGGTAAATGGAGCAGAAGCCTCTCTGTGTCCCATGCTGGCCTGGGGCAACTAGACAGCCAGCCCAGTGTGTGGAGTGAGCAGTGACTGGCTTAGCCTTGGCCTGACCTCTGCCTCTGGAAATCCGAGGCTGGCTTCTCCCTGGGGAGGGACCTCGAGAGCTGGGAGGTGTGGCTTCTGGAGAGCCAGACGTCAAGCATTCGGGGGCCTGTCCTGGTAGAGCAGGTCCTCCTCCCTGGGCGTGTACAGTGACCCCTGTGGTCTCTGCCTCCCACAGCTACTGTGACTACTACCGGCCGCGGTATTTCCTCCTGGAGAACGTCAGGAACTTCGTGTCCTTCAAGCGCTCCATGGTGCTGAAGCTCACGCTCCGCTGCCTGGTCCGCATGGGCTACCAGTGCACCTTCGGCGTGCTGCAGGTGTGCTCCAGGGCAGGCGGGAGGCGGGTCTCGGGGCAGGGGGGACAGCCGCAGTGGCCTGTCCCCGGGACGCCGGCGCCATCTGCATCTGAGAAGCATGGAGCGGGTGCCCGGGGGCCCGCCCGCCTCTGTGTCCTCTGAGAGCCACTGCCTCTCCCCGAGGAAGACTGGGGTGTGAGGGGCTCTGCGCTGTATTGTTCTTGGCTCATTTTTTCTGATGCAGAAGGTGGTGGCAGCTCTGGGGCCCTAGGCAGCAGTCAGCCCCGCAGTGGGGGCAGTGGGAGAAGCCAGACTGGCTGAAGGAAGTGCAGACAGCTTCCAGGCCAACAGGACTCCCCGGGCGATGCAGTGCATGCAAACCCAAGAGGAGGGGCAGGGCTGCACCTGCAGGGACAGGGACCGGGGCACTCAGAGGGGTGGGGCCTTATCTGAAGAGCAGCTACTCTGTACATTCCACTCAGTAACTAATGCCACAGAGTGAAATGGCCTGGAGTGGGAAGGAAGACTGCCTGGAGAGCAGCCAATAAGTGTCTATAAAGGAGTGGGTACTGGGCTGCCGTGTTCTCTGTCCCTTGTGATCCCTTGTGTGGGCTGCCAGCTGGGGGGCAGGGCTCCTGGTGTCCTCTGGCCTCTTCTCCCCCGTAAGTGCTGAGACCCTGGGTCCCATGCAGGTGCTGCCGGCCTGGGTCTGACCAGTGGGAGGTGCCCACTGACCATGCGTGTTTCTGCCCCTGGGCCCCCCCACCCGCTACAGGCTGGGCAGTACGGTGTGGCCCAGACGCGAAGACGGGCCATCATCCTGGCCGCAGCCCCTGGAGAGAAGCTCCCCCTGTTCCCAGAGCCGCTGCACGTGTTTGCGCCCCGGGCCTGCCAGCTGAGCGTCGTGGTGGACGACAAAAAGTTTGTTAGCAACATAACCAGGTAGGCGCCCCTGCTTGCCCTCCCTGCCAGCTCAGGGGATGGCAGCTGTGACACGGGGCAGTTGCTGTCTGGGTCTCCAGAGGTGTCATCTGTGCTGTTGCAGGTTGAGCTCGGGTCCATTTCGAACCATCACAGTGCGGGACACGATGTCTGACCTGCCTGAGGTCCGGAATGGAGCTTCAGCGCTGGAGATCTCATACAACGGGGAGCCTCAGTCCTGGTTCCAGAGGCAGCTCCGGGGCTCGCAGTACCAGCCCATCCTCAGGGACCACATCTGCAAGGTAATGGCGCCCCACAGCGAGCACAGCCCCCTTCCAGCCGTCCTGGACCTGGACACGTTGGCTCATGGGAATGAACATATGGTGCGAGCAGGGTCTCATAGCAGCCCCCTTGTAGCCCCATCTCAGTTCTAGGCCCCTAACCCAAGCCCCAACCTCTCGCCCTTGCCGCCTCCCTGCCTCCTGCGGCTCTCAGCCTCCCACTGCCTGTGCCCCAGTGGCAGCACGAGGTCACACAAAGCCTCAGGTGGAGCTCCCATTCTTCGCAGGACAGGTCCAGGTCGGGGATGGTGTGTCTGGCACTGCACCCTCTGACCTCATCTCTCACTGCCAGTTCTCTGTGTGTTCCCCAAATACACCAAACCCCAGCTCCGTGGCCTGCTCCCCCTGCAGGGCTGTGCTCAGTTGTCCCCTGCTCAAGAGTAGCCGCCCTCCCAACCCCCTCCCCCGACTGCTCTCCCCTTGTTGCCTCACGTCCCTGTGCTGCTGTCTTCATGATGTACGTGGATTCTCCAAGTTAACAACTGAGGTTACTGTTTGTGTCCCCCAGTGAGTATAAGCCCCTGGGTGTTCCTGGTCACCATGGTGGCCTGGGGCCCAGGATAGTGGTGCCCAGCCTACACTCGGAGGCTCTCTGAGTAGGTGACAGCCGGGCCTGCTACACTGGCTCTTTCAGGACATGAGTGCGTTGGTGGCCGCCCGCATGCGGCACATCCCTCTGGCCCCAGGCTCAGACTGGCGCGACCTGCCCAATATCGAGGTGCGGTTGTCGGATGGCACGATGGCCAGGAAGCTGCGGTATACTTACCACGACAGGAAGAATGGCTGCAGCTGCACTGGGGCCCTCCGTGGGGTCTGCTCCTGCGTGGAAGGTGCGGCTCCACTTGTGCCCCGGCTGTGGCTTCCCTCAAGCTTGGTGTAAAGCCACTGGCCCCTTAGATCCTGACTCTGTGCAGCGGTCTGGTGGGTGTGGCAGGGAGCCTACTTCCTGGATGTCCTGCCCACTGACCTGAGTCCCTGGGCAGAGCACAGACGTGCAGCCTGGCTGTCCCTGCTGAGAGCTCTGCTCTGCCACCCTGTGACATAGCCTCTCTTCCAGCCGGCAAAGCCTGTGACCCCGCTGCCAGACAGTTCAACACCCTCATCCCCTGGTGCCTGCCCCACACTGGGAATAGGCACAACCACTGGGCTGGCCTCTACGGGCGGCTTGAGTGGGACGGCTTCTTCAGCACGACCGTCACCAACCCTGAGCCCATGGGCAAGCAGGTGGGTCTGGGGCTCAGCTTGGGCCTGAGGAGGGACTTGGGGGCGGCCGCCGGGAGCCCCTGTGCTGATGGAGACAGCTCACCCACGCCTGCACCTGGCCCTCTCCCTGGCGTGGCTCCCCACCCCCAGGGGTAGGCCGCCAGTGTTCTCTTGCCCACCGTGCCTCTCGCCTGCAGGGCCGCGTGCTCCACCCCGAGCAGCACCGTGTTGTGAGTGTGCGGGAGTGCGCCCGCTCCCAGGGCTTCCCGGACACCTACCGGCTGTTTGGCAACATCCTGGACAAGCACCGGCAGGTCAGTGCAGCAGAGCAGGGCCTGGAGGAGGCCTGAGTGGCGCCTCGCACAGAATGGCCCTGACGGGATGAGGCCCCTCCACCCTGGAGCAGGGTGGAGAGCAGCTCAGTTGGGGCACAGCTCACATGCTTTCCTCTGAGGGCACCCCAAGCGCTCAGAGCTGGTTGGCTCTTTGGTCTCACCCTCCCGGGAGGGGGATGACCAGGAAGGAGGGGTCCTGTCCCAAGGGTCCAGTGTGCTTGCAGGTCAGGCCAGGCCACTAAGCACACTGGTTGCTGTTTACAGCTCTGTAAATCTTTGGGCAGATTTAGCCCAAAGGAAAGTTCCAGCACACTGAATGCCCGGGAGGAGCAGATAGATGCACAGTGGTGGGAGTCTCAGGGTAAATGTTAGGTTGGTTATTTCTTAACTGAATGTATTGCCATCCAAGTAACGCCTGCACAGGGCTCACAAAGCCAGCCGTGCCTGAGGGTGACAGCGGGATCTCCCGTGCACCCCTGTACTCTGGGCCTGTTCTCGGGAAGCAACCACTTAGCTGGAAGTGAAGCACAGTGGCTTCCATCTCTGATGTTTCAGAGTTTTTCTAAAGCTCCATGTCGTCTCCCTGCTCTCTGGGTGGTTCTTGACACATTGGTGTTTGGTGAGAGATGGCTGGTTAGAAGGTCTGAGAGCTGTTTTGCGGGAAGGGCTTTGGAGGCCCATGTGAGAGCGAAACCTGGGGCTGAGGGCCCTTGTCATTGTTCTGAGTGGAGGCCGGTGCTGACCCTGAGGAGAAAAAGAGGGTAAGTCACTGCAGGCCGTGCCAAGGCAGATGGCACCCGTCACTCTCCTTTATTCCCTCCTGCAGGTGGGCAACGCCGTGCCACCACCCCTGGCCAAGGCCATTGGCTTGGAGATCAAGTGCTGCATGTTGGCCAAAGCTCGAGAGAGTGCCTCAGGTATGGCAGGTCAACCAAGGTGTGACTCTGGGCTTTAGGACTCAGGCAAGCGCCCCACCCTCCCTGGTGGCTTCACTCCTCTCCAGGGGTTGCTGTGAGATTCAGTGGCCCAGGCCGAGTGCTTTGAACAGGAGCCTGGGGCTCAGGGAGCTGCCAAGCAAGCCTGGCTCGGCTGGCCAGGGAGCCACCGGGAGCACCGTGGAGCAGTGCTCAGGCCCGGAGTGGGCGTTCAGAGCTGCTGCAGCTTCTCGCTTGGTGGGCAGTTAAACTGGGCACCTGCGCGTTCACACAGCTCCTGGTTTAGCGTGTCTCTTGTACTTCCCTGTTGCTCAGTGTCATGTATGTTCACTGCAGTGACTTACCCTCTTTTTCTTGTCAGTTAAAATCAAGGATGAGAAAACGACTGAAGACTAGTTTTGCCCTTCCACCACCCTGTTTCTGACACCAGGGATCCCCAACGTGCACTGATGTTGTATTTTTAACATGTCGAGGTCTGTCAGTCCCATGTGTTGTACACGGTGTTTGTGGCCTTGGCTGACATGAAGCTGTTCTGTGAGGTTTGCTTATCAACTAATGACTTAGTGATCAAACTGTGCAGTACTTTGTGCATTCTGGATTTTAAAAGTTTTTTATTATGCGTTATATCAGATTTACCACTGTATGAGTGGAAATTAAGACTTTATGTAGTTTTTATATGTTGTAATATTTCTTCAAATAAATCTCTCCTATAAATCACCCCAGGATGGTGACTAATGATTTACAAGGGGCTTCTGGCCACCTCTCGGATGAGGCTGGATAAGAATGGGCTCCTCAGTGTTGAAGGTGCCCCACAGAGGCATTTGTCTGGAATTAGATCATGTGTCCCATGCACATTTGAGAGCAGGGGTTAACTGGCGTGACCCAGTTCTAGCCAATGAGGTGCAAGTAGAACTTGCTAGTGTAGCTTCTAGGAAAGCCTTTTAAAGGAACAGTCTGAGTGGGCCTTCTCCACAACTGCCATGGCCTGGTAGCCTTTCTTTGCACTGAAGTGGACTGTGATGGTGGCGGGGCAGCAGCCACCTTGAAACCATGAGGACAGGCGACTTGTGCAGTGGATGGTGGAGCAAGAAGAAAAGACTTAGATCCCTGCCCTGCCATCTCCAGACAAACCCCATATTTGATCTGTTCATTAGGTGGGTTTTCTGTGTTTTCAGCCTAATTCAACCCTACTGAATTCTGAGACAAACAAACCTTTTCTTTGGTCTGTCTTCAGAAAAGGGCTGCCTCTAAAATGCCAACAAAGCAGACAGAGAAGTGTCAGTCACCTGCACACACAACCCAGAGGGCCACCTTCAGGGTAAATGACACCTGTTCCACCTCCTCGTGTACTTTCACAAATGGCACACTCGGTGGCCCTTTAGCTTTCTGCTCAGTGAGTCACAGACAGCTTAGTTATAAGACTAAAGGCCTAAATATAATTAAAATGGGAAATTACCAAATTCCATCAAAACAAATAAGTAGGTGTCTCCCTCTTTCTGCCATTATAACAGTGCTGTATGAACAGTGTCATGCATTCTTTTCCATCATCTCCTTTGGGGAAACATCTAGAGAAGTTCCTGAATCAGAGTGTAGATGTCATATTTCTACTTGGGGACACGTGGCTGAACTACCCCTCCAGAGGCGTTTCAATGCTTCTTTTCACCAGCAGTTGGAACTTCCTTTTAGTCTGACCTGGAATCCCTGTCAGCGGAATAGTGAAAGTGATGTTAGCATTTTTTAGGAGTGATTCCATACTTCCACATGTCTGGTGGCCGCCAGAATGTGTTCCCTCTCTCCGTGGTGACAGGACTTTGTTCTTGCTGGCTGGCTGGGGGATAGATTTTCACCCTTGTGTTTCTTTCATCTGGATTCATAATATCTTTACCATACAGAGATTTTATTTCTAGGGCTTAGATTTATATTTGCCTATGTCTCTGTTTTTCAGAGCCTAGGAATCCCCTACCACAGGATCATAAACTTGTGTTTCCTTCCATATTTCCACAACATCTCATTTAAACAGGTGAATCATTTTTGTAAGGAGGAAAATGTCACAATTGCATGTGGGAAACAACATCTCGATGTGGTACCTGGTAAAGCTTCCCATGTCAGATTTTATTTTTTAAATATACCTTCTTTTTTTTTTCTCTCATTTTAAAAAGTATAGCGTGAGTATAGTGGAATATAGCTTAAGCCTTTTCTCCTTCCCAGGTACCTTTACTGAGACAACCAAATCCTTGTCTCCTGCCATTCTGTGCTGGGTACAAACGTGTGTCTGTCATCTGTGCCCCAAACTGTGGCATCAATTAAAGATCCTCTGTGCCTTGAAGGTTGTTCTACTTAGGAATGTCTGGCTGATTCACCTATTTTTTTTTTGAAGTCTAATATGAAATATACAACTCTTGGAAGTGCAGCTTGAATTCTGATAAAGGAATTGAGCCCTATAAGCCCACATTCTCATCTAGCTGTAGGCATTCCTTGGGTCCCCTGCCAGCAGGTACCCAATTTCATCTCACATGTTGGGTTCAGCATAAGCTCTTGTGTCCGGCTTCTTTTTACTCAGCATCATGCTTTGGGATTCATCAATGTTGCTAATGTATATCCATCAGTACGTGCCCCCTTTTCATTACCAAGTAGAAGAATGCCCTTTAAGCTGTTTGTTGGTCTATGTCTGGAGACCAGCGTTGTCCCTCTGGGAAGTTGGTCAAAATAAGCTGCATGTATTCATATACATGCATGAATCCACATCTACAATTTGTTTTGAGTTGGTGAATGGCTGGGTCAAAACCTCAGAATTGTCACATCCCCTAAAAATCTAGGGGGTATTTCTACAGTGATTGTTGCATTAAATTTACAGACTTTTGGGGAGAACTGATCTTCATGACAAGGCTTTCTAAGAACCAGGCCAGACCTGTTATTCAGGTACTCTGTTTTTGTTGCTCACAGCCTCTTCGAGTCTTCGTATAGATAATGCAAATGCCCCACCATCCACTTTCTGTCTGTATGGATGTGACTACTCTAGGGACCTCCTAGGAGTGGGATCAGACAGGGTCTGTCCTTTTGTGTCTGGCTTATTTCACTCAGCGTAACATCAAAAGTTCATCCATGTTTAGCACATGTCAGAACTTCCTTTTTAAGGCCGAATAATATGCCATTGTACAGATACACATTTTATCCATTCATCTATCGATGGACACTGGTGTGGCTTCCACCTTTTGGCTATTGAGTCATGCTGCGGTGAGCATGGGTGTACAGATAATCTGTTATGTCCCTTCTTTCAATTCCTTTGAGTAGACACACCCAGACATGGGATTGCTGGATCATACAGTAATTCTTTTAAGTTTTTTTGGAACTGCCAGACTATTTTCCAGAGCAACAAGTTGTTTTCTTGTGACAAACATTCAAAGCACGGCCCAAACCCCTTTGTGTGCCTTCCAGGTCCCCATCTGCTACTTCCCCAGACACTATGAGTGTTGTCTCCTTCCCTTCCAGGTTTTTCCACGCTTACTGCATCTACATGTCCAGAAACTTGATACTCTCTGTGACTTAAGACTATTAGGTAAATGCTATTCTACTGCACACCTGAAACCTGAAACCTGCTTTCCTCCCTCAAGTGTATTTGGAGTTTTTAAAAGAAAGATAAGCTGTAGAAAAACTACAACAAATCCCATAACCACCGCAATGGATGGTCAGCACCTGTTCCCCTTTTTGTGTCACAAGGAAGCTCAACAAACACCCTGGTGTGACCAGTGTATACATGCACATGTATAACATGCTTGGGCTTTGTCCACATTCACACGCAGTCATCGGCATTGATTCATGGGAGACGTACACAGCCTTATGCGACCACTGACTGAGCACCGACTCTGTTCCAGTCCCGGTTCTTGGGCTGGGTACAGAGCAACAACTTAGACCAATACCGCCCCTCCCTGACTCAAGAACAAAGCAGGCAAACTTGCAACAAACAAGGTGATTTTAAAGAGCGAAAGATGCTACCAATAAAACAGTACTGAGGTGGAGTGACTCAATGTTGCTTTGCTCCTTTCCAGATGTTACTAAGTGCACAGCTGGGTTGTGTTTTCATGTCTATTTGCCTGTGTCATCAACTGCCCAGCTCAAGATCTAGAAAATTCCCATCACCCTGAACGGAGGCCTGGCATCCTTCTGGTTCCCTCCACCCCCAGAGATAATCACAGTTCTGATTTCTGTTATTACAGATTAGTTTTGCCTGTTTGAGAATTTAATGCAAATGGAATCACATAGTATCTGTTTTTCTATTTTGCGTCTGTGACATGCATGTCATTGCTCATGTGGATTGCTGTATGGTACTCCATTGTAGAGATGGACCACAGCTTGTTTATCCTTGGTTATCTGCTCATCTGTTGATGGACTTCTGTGGTATGGGTTGAATTGTGTTACCTTCCACTCAAACTCATGTGTTGAAGCCCTCAGAGTGTGAGGTATTTGGAAATAAGAGTCATGTATACATATTTAAACAAAAATAACATATACACATGGTAAACAATTTTAAATACAGCAGAAAAGCCCCCAAAGAAGCTTTTCTCCCCCAATACCTTCCTCTCAAAGCTACCCTCAGCACCAATTTGATATTTCTTTCCAGGAAATAGTTTACAAATAGCTACATATCTATGTGCTATCAGAGATGTACACAACTTGGTTGCTATATGTAGGGCATTTTGTGCCTTGCTTCCTCTTTTTTGGAGTTTTTTCTTTTTTTTAACATGGGTCCAAATGGATCTACATCCTTAAAGACTGCCTGGCGTTTCATAGATTATGACACAGTATCTACCTTAATCTGTTTAGTCCCCATGAATGGACGGATACCCTGTTTCCAGTTTTTGCAATCATGAACAGTACTTCATGGATGTCTATTCTCACATCTTCATATACAAGTTTTTCTCACAGGCTTGACTTACTGGTTGGCTCAAAGGAAAACACATGCATTTTAAGTTTAATGTCAAATTTCCATCCACAGAGTTTGCCTAATTTTACTAACAATATGTGTGTGTGTTTCTCTATATCCGTGCTACCATTGAGTAATACCAATTTTAAAAAATTTTACCCATCCTACTACATTGCTTGGATCTTGCATTTCTTGGAATAAACCTGAGTACTTCTGCACAAATATTTATTGGCCCTTTGCACAAACCTTATATATTTTTGTCCTTATTTCAAGACCATCCTCTTTCACTCACTTTCCCAGTCTCCCACCTGGTCTAATTTATTCCTTTCCACTCCACCCTCTGCAGGCTTCCAGGATCATCTTTCTCACAAGAAAATCTGGTCCCATTTAATCACTACTCAGAACACATCAGTGACCACACTCATGACTGCAACCTACAGGATAAAGAGCCTATCTGTGCTCTTTAGTCTTGTTTAAAAAGTCCTGTGTGATCTGGTTCCCACCCTGCCCCAAATGCCCAATATTTGAGCACTTACTGCATGCAGATACCCTGTAGGTCTTGGGGACCCAAAAATGAACAAAGCAGGCAAATGTTTGCTTCCTGCAGCTGATATTCTAGAGCAGTACACATCAATTTTTTGCATATGTCTCCTAAGGAAAAAAATAGAATTGTATTTAGTTTGAATGGGTTAATTAGTTTCAATCTAATTACACGTAATTTCTCCCTAACGATAGAAAGTAAGTACTTAGGAATAATATTTTGTCCGGGAGGGTTGGTTTTGGAGGGCCACAAGCTATTGTAACGTCTAAAGTTTTTTTAGTCCCAGAATGAATTTTGGCTCTCTGGGGAGCCATACCTCTCCCACGAAGAAGGCAGGAGAGCCGAGCCGGACAATAAGCGAGTAAATGCAAAAGATCATATCGGAGAGCCAAGAATGTTACAGAGGAAAGTTGAGGGGCCACTTGACATCTTCATCAGCCAAACCAGGAAAGCTCTTTCCTGGCAAGGAAGACCAGCTTTGATTTCTTCAGTTGCAAAATGGCAATGATAATTCCCTCCTCACAGGGCCTGTCACACACTAAGCTGTCAGTGAGTGAGCTTTATTGTTATTGTTTTTGAAAAAAAATTTTTTTTCACAAAGATAAATGGGATGAGCCTCTGCTCTGCTGCCTACTTGGGTATCAGCGCCGAGCTGCTCACACAACCGCCGTCTCCACCTCCGTCCACCGGGGGCGCTGTGGGCGCCGCGGCTGGGCTGCACTAGGCGGCGGCACCATCAGTCTCGTTCTCCAACTTCCGGTCTCTGCTCCAGGCTCGGGCTGCGTGGAGAAGGTTTAGCAATGCCTACCGGCGACTTTGAGTGAGTCGCGGGTCGCGGAGGGGGACCCGGGAGGCGGTTTGGGAGCCCATGGGTGCTTTAGAGAGCCCGGGTGCGCCGAGGCTGCGGGGACTGGGCCTTGCTGACCCAGCCCTGCCCCCGGCAAACTTGTGCCCGCAGTTCCAAGCCCAGCTGGGCCGACCAGGTGGAAGAGGAGGGAGAGGACGGTGAGTACGGTACGCCCGTCGCCGCGGGTCACTGCGGGCAGCCCGGCCGTTGCCGCCTGTTCCAAGCCCACATCTGGCGCCAGCGTGTGACCCCCCCGCGTTGAGCATTCCCGATGTTCACTGGCCGCCGGGCTCTCATTCTCCTCTGCCACTGCCCAGAGCCTCAGCCATTACTCGAGGTTACTACAGCCAGTTCCGTGTCCTTGCACGGCTCTCTCCAGGGCACTTCTTGGCCAGTACCCTGCCCTTGGTCCCTTCTTCCTCAACGCCTGGTGTGCGCATCATCCCAAAGGTGTCTTGGCTTCAGCTTGGGATCCCCCGCCCCTCCGACTCACTCCTCTTCTCCACACTGTCTCTGGCAGACAAATGTGTCACCAGCGAGCTCCTCAAGGGGATTCCTCTGGCCACTGGTGACACCAGCCCGGAGCCCGAGCTACTGCCAGGAGGTGAGTAATGACGACCTCCACTCCACTGCAGGCTGCTTCCCTCCCCAGCCGCACACCTGCCTGCTCCCCACTACCCAGGGTTCAGCCCCCCTCGCCTCTTGACCTCTCCCAGCTCCACTGCCACCTCCCAAGGAGGTCATCAATGGAAACATCAAGACAGTCACTGAGTACAAGATAGATGAGGATGGCAAAAAGTTAAAGGTGAGGCAGGGGGAGGAGGTGGGTGCCCTTGTGCTTGAGGGTACTTGAGCCCGGAGGGGCTGGTACACGTTTGGGTACATTGGGTGGGTAGAAGAGGAAGATCCTCCGGCCCCTCCCTTTACCCTCCCATCCTCAGATTGTCCGCACCTTCAGAATTGAGACCCGGAAGGCTTCAAAGGCTGTTGCAAGGAGGAAGGTGAGACCCTGCTCCCCCTGTCTTGGGGGGTACAGGGGGGGGTCCCCCAGGCTGACTCGGGAACTATGATCCTTTTCCCTGGTGCCTTTTTTTTAGAAGTGGGTTTTAACTGCTTGTGCCTGTTTTCTTGGAGTAGAACTATCACCTGGCAGTGTTCACACACTCTTGGGGCCCTGAGAAGTTGAGGGGAGCAGAAGTAGGTGGGGTCAGAGTCCTACTCTTCTTGGCTCGTGTACCTGAGGTCACGGCAGCTCTGGTTCACCTGGGCCAAACACTCTGGAAAAAGGCATAGCAGTAAATGTATCTGGCGTAATCTCTGCTCACTTTTTCTGTGCCAGGCCCCATGCCAAGTGCTCTGCAGAAAGTGTTTTTTCTCATTTGATCCCCCTCGCAGCCCAGACTGGTGGGGACCCCTTGTGGTCCTCTTTTTATGGAAGAAGAAGCTGAGGCTTAGGTTGTTTAGCTCAAGGCCCCTCACGGTCTGGGTGACCCCTGCCCTCTCCTGAGCATTGCTCTCTGGTGGGATCTGGTCCACCAACCTGCATGGGCACTGTGCCCCCCCCCACCCAAAAAAAAACCCCCACCGAGATATGGTAGCTCTGCAGCTGTTTCCTCCTGGTCCTCATCTGGAACAGGCTGGGAGCTGCCTTCCAGAGCAAGCATGAAGCTAGGGCCTGCATGCACTCAGGAAATAGGACCCATCTTTGTCACTGCTGTGCAGGGTATTTGGGGAAAGCAAAGAATGGAGCCCAGACATTACAAAAGGGGCTATTGTAGGTCTAGGGTGCCAGTGAGGGGTGCATCCCACCTGCCCTTGCCCTGACCTGTTGCCCATTCCTCCCTGAGCCCAGAACTGGAAGAAGTTTGGGAACTCAGAGTTTGACCCACCAGGGCCCAACGTGGCCACCACCACTGTCAGCGACGATGTGTCCATGACATTCATAACCAGCAAAGAGGTAAGTGGGGCAGCAGGGTGGGGCCAGTGGCCAGGACAGTGGTGGCCATGGTGTGGTAGCCTCCTTGAGCTGCCCCTACCTGCCCCCCAGGATCTAAACTGCCAGGAGGAGGAAGACCCCATGAATAAGCTCAAGGGCCAGAAGATCGTGTCCTGCCGCATCTGCAAGGGCGACCACTGGACCACCCGCTGCCCCTACAAGGACACACTGGGGCCCATGCAGAAGGAGCTGGCAGAGCAGCTGGGCCTGTCCACTGGCGAGAAGGAGAAACTGCCTGGAGGTGCCAGGGCCGCGTCTGGCAGGCCATGGGGGTGGGGGGATTGTGTGCACCTCTGGGAGAGCTTTCAGTCATCACCTGTCTGTGAACGGGCTGTTCCTGTGACAGCTGTCAACTCCCACACAGCAGCACCTCCGGCAGTGGCCCCGGTTCACATACGTGTGTGTGTGCACGTGCTCGCCAGTGAGAGAGATCAGCCAGGCTGGTACTGGGACTGCTGGTGGCGTCACCCGCCTCTCCTTGTTGGGGCTGTGAGAACCACTCCTATTCGCGCCCATGTGGGAGACTCGCCAGCGCTGGTTTTGCTGTGCCCCTGTGACTGTCCTGACTTGAGTGTGCCAGGCCTGGTTGCCACCCTATGTGCGCTTTGGTGTGAACGTGCACACACAGCTCTCAGCAGACTCCCATGTGACCCCACAGTCTGTATCCTTTGGTGTGATTTGCTGATGGGGCATTTCAGTCTGGACAGTTCTACCCCCGTGACTTGAGTGTGTAGCACACTTAACACCTGCTGTGTGTGTGGGTGTGTCTGTGTGTCTCCTGGGACTCCCTGGCCTGGGTGTCTGTGTTGGGGGAGGGTGGGTGTTCCTCTCTCAGTCCCCTGGCACCCGGACTGGGTCAACCCCTCTGGGTTCTCTACCTGGGCTGCTGGTTTCCTGGCTGTGATCTTTCTGTCATCATGGCCACCATGTTTCAGATGGGACGAGTGACCACAGGTGCCTGAGGCTTGAGCAGACAGTGCTTGGGTCCAGGCTTGGGCCACCAGCCTCCTGGGGCAGGTCTGTCCCTCTGTCTATACCAGGGTGAGGCCTGCTCCAACTGTGGTTTTGGTCCCCAGAGCTGGAGCCTGTGCAGGCCGCCCAGAGCAAGACGGGTAAGTATGTGCCACCGAGCCTGCGCGACGGGGCCAGCCGCCGTGGGGAATCCATGCAGCCCAACCGCCGAGGTGAGGCAGGTGCTGAGCGGACTGGTGGGTGGGCAGCTCCCAGCACCCTGTGATTATCCCGCGGGTGGGGCCGGCCCTCACAGCTGCCTCTCCCTGCCCGTCCAGCTGACGACAACGCCACCATCCGCGTCACCAACCTGTCAGAGGACACTCGTGAGACTGACCTGCAGGAGCTCTTCCGGCCCTTCGGCTCCATCTCCCGCATCTACCTGGCGAAGGACAAGACCACCGGCCAGTCCAAGGTGGGCTGGTGGCCCTGGGGTGGGGGAGGGGTCCCTTGTCCTTGCCATGCCCTGACACCTGTCTCCTCTCCCCCAGGGCTTTGCCTTCATCAGCTTCCACCGCCGTGAGGATGCCGCCCGGGCCATTGCCGGGGTGTCTGGCTTCG
Source organism: Smutsia gigantea (assembly GCA_032199065.1). Taxonomy (NCBI): domain Eukaryota; kingdom Metazoa; phylum Chordata; class Mammalia; order Pholidota; family Manidae; genus Smutsia; species Smutsia gigantea. The sequence goes on along the minus strand of JAVSCE010016227.1, from coordinate 109,248 downwards.
GCTACGATCACCTCATACTCAACGTCGAGTGGGCCAAGTAAGACCCCCGCCCTCCCCACACCAGCCTTGTTGCCACATCTCAGCCAGCACGCAGGCTGGCTGTGGGCCCTGCACCAGGTTCACAGACTCAAGGCTCTTGAACGGTAGAGGCCATTTACGGTCCTTTAGTCCTCAGGAGGGGCTCACAGCCCACCCGGCAGGGCTTGGCTAGTCCCGCTAGCACTGCCCCAGCCTCCCCACCCCCTTGAGGCCCCACGCATGTGTGGTGAGGGGGTCTCGGGATTGCCTCGGGGGCTTGCCATCCTCGCCACCTCCTGCCTCCCTCTCTAGGCCGTCGACCAACTAAGCCAGCTGCCACTTCTGCTGCTGCCCAGCCCTCCCACCAAGACCCTGCGGGGACGGAGTGGCAGCCTCCGGGAACGGGAGGCCCCAAGGGCAATAAACAAGCTCTAGTTGCCCTCTGCTGTCCTGTTTATTTTCAGGTGCCACCAGCCCCCACTGCAGCTGTGGGTTTGCTCCCAGGCCCGGCGCAGCGCCCAGTTCTATGGGAGGGATGTCCTGCTGCTCCGACCTGCGTGCTCACTGGCCCCACCCCCGCAGGCCTTTCTCTGGGGGAGGAAGTGGCGGCCCAGAGCCTGGTGCTGGCTTGGGGCCACGAGCCTGCTGTGTTCTTGGTCCCTTTTCCGCCACTGGGTCTTTGTGGTCAGGAGGCAGCAGCTGAAGATAGGCCAGTCACAGGCTTAGCTCAGGGGACCGGGGCCCTGTGGTTTTGGGGGTGGCTGTGACACTGAGCGGCAGGGCTTGGCTGGAGCTCTTCGTGTCCTCTGCGGCCCAGGCCTCCCTGCAGCCGAGGCAGCGTTGGCGGCAGCCCCCCAGGCTGGGCACCACAGCCATGTAGAGCAGTGGGTGGATGCAGATGGCCAGGGGCATGAGGCCCCGCATCACCTGGTGGGCCACGTAGATACCCCAGTCGAGCTGGGCCTGGGCCTGGGCCACGTCCACAAAGCTGGGGCAGTTGGCTTTCCAGCGCTGCCGGGCGTGCACATTGAGAACCCATGTGACATAGTAGGGCACGTAGGAGCTGGCGTAGAGGACCACGCCACTGGCCACCAGCACGGCCACATGCAGCTTCTCTGTGGCTGTCATGCCGTGGCTACGCAGCACGGCCCCGCCGAGGGCGCCATAAGCTGCCAGGGTGAGCAGCAGCGGTAGGCTGCAGCCCAGTGCCACCAGCCCCAGGCTGTAGGCCCTGTAGGCCTGCAGCTGGGTGTCATCCGCTGTCCCCAGGCACCTGATGCAGGCTTCAGGCATGGAGCTGCTGCACTTTCCCTCTTGGTGTGGCCTCTTCAGGTGGGAGAAGCCGAGCGTGGGTGCAGCCAGCAGGGCCGCCAGCGCCCAGCCCACAGCACTGCCGGCCCAGGCGTGTTTGGGCTGCAGGTGGCTGCGCGTGAAGAAGGGGTGGACGATGCCCAGGTAGCGGTTGAGGCTGATGCAAGTAACGAAAAAGACGCTGCCCAGCAGGTTGAAGGTGAACAGGAAGCGCTCCAGGCGGCACGCAGCCTCGCCATAGCGCCAGTGTTTGGGTGGGTAGAGGTAGGCGGCCAGCGGGGGCAGCGTCAAGGCATAGAGCAGATCGCTGACAGCCAGCTGGGCTGAGAAGACCACAGCCGGGTGCCACGGGCGCTGTTCCCGTGTGTAAAAACGGTATAGGGCCAGGCTGTTGCCAGCCATGGCCACCAGGAACTCCGCCGCCAGCATGGGCCACAGGTAATCTTCCTGGAAACGACTGAGGATGCGGTCGGCGGCTTCTGAGAAGTTGGCTGGGCAGGTCTTGGCACCTATAGGCAGAGGGTGTCACCACCACACGAGCCCTGCCCCGGTCCTCGCCGCACCAGCCCCAGCTCCTTTTCAAAGGGAATCTGGCCCGAAAGCCCGTGGAGGCCTTCCTTGGGCTGATGATCACCAGGCTCTTTTTGGGCCCTCCACCCTCAAGAACCAGGGGATCACTGCCTTCGCAAGGATGCACGCGACCTAGCAGTGCCGACCTGGAGCCATCAGGCCTGGGGTGGAGTGGAAGCACAGGGCGGTCGAGTCCAATCTGTGAGCAAGCCTTGTCGCTCGCTCCATCTTCGGAGTCTTCCCCACCCCCACATCCCAGCGCCATTTGAATCCAACCGATAACCATCTCCGTGGACCAGCACAGTCTCCTGCCCCGGCCTGGGCCTCCCTGCTTGTGCCCTCGCCCCTCCAGGGGGCGCTAAAGTCAAGCGCCATCACCCTGCCCCCAGCCCTCCCTCCCACCACTGTCCCTTCTCGGGCTCCCGTGACTCACTCCCAAAAGCCCTTCCCACACTGGTTTCCTAGCTGTTAAAATGACAACCTGCCCCCGGGCCTTAGCACCGGCTGTGCCCTTTGCCTGAGTCACCCCCCTCCCTCATCTTGAACCTGCCCCCTGGTTCTTCTCAGTCATTGGTCTTGAAAGGCCCTCTGACCACCCACCATTGCAACTGCACCCCTTGGCCTCCTCCAGGCCCCTTCTACTTTTCTCCAAAGCCTGTACCTTCAACTAATCACTGAGGGAAATCCCAAGACATCCCCCGGTGGCAGGTAGTGCCGGTACTGGCTTCCCTGGGACACAGCAGCGTGGGGTTAACAGCCTTGGGGTTGATTCCCTTCATTTCTCTCACCTGAGACAAATGGCCTGTTCCCAGTTGCTCCCCAGGCTGGCTCCTGCCGCCTCCCCTCCCCAACTCCAGGAGGAAGTCCCCAACTAAACATTCTTAACCCATTCTCCTCTTGACTCCCGGGAGCCAGCTGCCCCCACACCTGGTCCTGGGCCAGGCAATATACGGACCAAGGCCCTGGGCACGTGCCCAGCTCACCCCACCCGGCGGCACACCAACTGTTTACCTGTGGTGGTCGCAGCGGCAGCCATGGCCCTTGTGCACCGCGTCTGGGTCCGCTGCCCACACTGCGGGGCTCCAGGCCTCCACCCGGCAGCGAAGAGGCCCCTCCCTTCCTAGCAGCTCCTCCCTCAGCCTGCAAGACTGGTCTGGCTGCCAGCCTCACTTCCAGCCGTTTCCTTCCTCATTGCCCCTGGCCCTGCAGGGTCGGCCTGCGAAACCAAGGGAAGGGCCCAGGCCCCTCAGGCACCAGTCAGATTTGCTGTGGGCCCTCACTTGCCCAGGGTGGGAAAATGCCCCCCAGGCTCAGGGCTGAAACTGGGGCCAGTTCTCCCATTCCAAGTCTGGGTCCCAGGCCCCCCCAATCCAAATGCAGACTCAGAGGCGATCAGTTATTTTATTAAGAGTGGGAGGTTAGGGGAAAGAGCTCCTTTATGAAAGGAAACGGGGGGCTGCGTGGGGGGCCAGGAGCCAGGGCAGCACCTCTCTGGCCCCAATCTGGGGCATGCCATCCGCTTGGGCTTGCCCTTAGACTGGTCTCTTAGGTGGCCGTGCTTGGCCCCGCCCACGATCCCGGGCAGCCCATTTGGGTCCAGCCTTGGCCTGGGCACCCTGGGGCCTGCCCTTGCCTTTTGGTGGCCTCTGATTGCTGCCTCGGCCCAGCTTCTGCTCCTTCACCCGCTGCTTCTTTCCTGGGGGCCCGGTGGGCCATCTCCGTCTGGCTGCCTTTGGGAACATGTCTGCAGGAAGAGGCTGAGTCAGGGCCACCAAGTCACAGGCAGGCCCACATGCCCAGCTGCGCTGACCCCAGCCCCACACCTTCGTCAGGCTCTTCGCCCACCGCCTGGCGGAAATACTCGGCTTCATCCTCCTCGTCCTGCTGGCTGGGCCCCTCTGCCTCTGGGGGAGCCCCAGGGTCCTCGGCATCGCTGTCCCCATCAGCTGCTGGGTGAGCTCGCTTCATGCCCGCCAGGCTTTTCTTCCTGGAGATGAGGAGCATTAGTCAATGAGGCAGACTGCACCCAGGACCCTGCCTCACCCACCTGGCCCATGGCCACACACTTGTGGGCCTCCCGCTGCTCCCGCTTGCGCTGGACATTCTGGGCCTGCTGGTCCTGCCTCTGGGCCTTGAGCCTCAGCCTCTCCTCCTTGGCTGCCAGGATGGCCTGCAGCTCTTCCTCCGTCTTATGCACTGAGAGAGACAGTCACCAAGATGCCAAGCATGCCCACCACACCTCATGACCCACCTTCAAGGGACTCAGACCCCAGGCCCTTGCCCGCCACCCTCGTCCTCACCGAAACTGTGGAACAGCACGTTTCCCTCCCCAACCCCCTCCTGAATCTTGATGAGCTGCAGTGTCATCCGGGGCCCGATCTGGAGGGACACAGGGAAGAGTCAGTCCTTCCTAGGGGCTCGGGCTGCCAGAGGAAGCCGCCCCTGCCTGCTGGGCCTCACCTCAGTGAGCCTCACGGCGCTCTGCTGGGCCCTCATGTTGCCGCGCCCGGCAATGGCCTGGGGCAGCTCTGTGATATTGTGCTCGCCGTCCGGCTCCGCCTCACTCTCAGACAGCCCTGCGCCCCTGTGCGGTGGACACACAGGGCTCAGCAGGGGATGCCAGGCGGCTCCCAGGACAGCTCTGGGGTCCCCTGGGCTGTAGTGTCTGCCACCCTGCCCCCTTACGTGGCCAGAAGCTCACTGATGTCCTGCAGGCGGCTCATGTTGGGGAACTTCTCCTGGAGGAGCTTCTTCATCCCTCGACTTGCACCCACGGGAACAACTTTGATGCTGCTGCAGGGGCCAGAGCGAGCAAGGAGGGGAGTTAGGGGTCATGGGGCAGCTCTACCCCTACCTTTCCCCCAGTATGTCAGGGTGTTTTACTTTGAGACTGAGCAGCGTCTCAGCAGTAGCCTTATCACCAGCTGCACATGGAGCTGTGTGTTCCCTCCCCCATCGCCCTGCACATACTAGTGGCGGAAATCCAGCTCCTGGGAGTCGGGGCGGTAGTTGATGAGAAGGCAGCGCTTGATGGTGTTCAGGTTCACCTGAAGGAAGAGAAGGCCGGGCAACATGTGAGCTACCCACGGCCTCACTGCATGCTGGGGCCAATGTCAAGCCAGGGCCACATTCCAAAAACCTCCAACAAGGGGGTGTGGAGTGCTGCTGGCACTGCAGGAATTGGTATTGGTGTTCACAGGCTGCCTGGGGCACTGGCCAGAAATCCTGGTTCCAAGACCCCCGGAAGCTGGCCACACCAGATTCCCTGACGATGGGCATCTAGCAAGCCTAATTTGACATCCAATGGGGCCAGGGCTTAGGAGCCAGATTAAAAAAAAACAGTCCTGCTCCCTTGTGGCTACCTCAGACTAGTGACTTCACCGGTTAGCTCCAGTGTCCTTCTCTATAAAATGGAGCCACAACACACCTACCCTTAGACCAGCTCTCAGTGCTCACTCAGGGAACAAAGCACACCACTGGCATCCTTTCCCAACTGCCAGAAAGGAAGGCAACTCACGGGGAAGCCTCTTCCCCAGTGTCACAGAACCTATCAGTGAAATCAGCCCTCAGGAGCCAAGGCTCTCAGCCTCAGTGCTGGGCGGCAAGGGAATGAGCACTGAACCCAGGGGCCTGGGTATGGGACCTGCTGCCTGCTGCAGCCACCTCCCCGCCATCGTGCCAGGCCCGGCCCACCTTGTGCACGTTGATGGAAGGGAACAGGTTCTGGAACATGGTGGCCATGAGCTTCACATGCATGCCATGGGGACCAAAGCTGTTGAGCACCAGGAGGGGTGGGTGGGCAAACTGCTGCTCATGCATACGGTGCCGGCGCAGCGAGGAGACCACATCGCGTACCAACGTGTACTGCGGGGCAGAGTGTGTTGTGGGTGACGGTAAACCACATGTGGCTGGCACCGTCCCCGAACCCAGCCCCTGTGCCCCATATGGCCCTCATGCCACTGCCAATCCTTACCTTGTTGATTCGGAAGGTTAAGGTGGGGCCTCCGGGGAGACGCATCAGCTTCTACAGAAGAAAAACTCCGTGAGGGTCAAGGTGTCCCTGGGGAGCGGGGGGGGGGGGAGTGGGAACCTCTGCCCTGTCTCTTCAGAGCGTTTACTTTGAAGCCAGAATCATGGCAGCTCAGCGGTACATGGGTTCATCATCAGACTCGGGGGAGGAGGAGGAGGGTATGGGGGAGATAGGGGCGTGGGTGACCACTCACAAAGTAGATGTTGGTCTCCGTTTTGCTCAAGATCAGGAAGTGTGTGACCCCAAGAGGCCCAGCCACTGCCACACAATCCTTTAGAGAGTTTTTCTTTCGTATCTAAAGATTACAAAAGGAAGAAGACCATAGGTATTCCCTTCTTGAACAAACACAAGCTCGACCATTAGACCCTTTCTTTCCTCTAAACCTTCTGAGAAGAGCTGATTAGACTTGATCTCGGGCATCGCCCCATTTTGTTGATGAGCCAAATGAGGCTCCAAGCCTTTGAAATAAACCAAGTTTCCAATCCGGCTTTGCTGACTCCAAGAGTCCCTCTTAACTACCAGCCTAGGCACCCACCCAACCAAGCCCTAAGCTGCTGCCCTCAAAGCCCTGACAGGCAAGGACACCATGGTTCCTTTCTCCAGTTCAGGGCGGGTGGAGGCGCACGGGTGGTGCAGACCTGCAGGCGGGTGGCGGTGAGCGGCTCCATGACCCGCCGTAAGTCTAGGCTGAGCTGCCGGACGCCACGGCCCGTACGGCCCCGAGCGAACACGAACGAGTGCGGCTGCGCGGCGTAGGCCTCGAGGTTGCGGACCTCAGCCTGGGCGCGAGCGCGCTTCTGGTGCCGGGACTGCGGGGACGAAAGGCGAGCGGTGAGCGCCGCGGCCTCCGCACGGAGCCCTCCCGCGCTGGCCTCCAACCCGGTCGCCCCCGCCTCACCCGCCCGGTCCGCCCCATGCCGTCTCGTCCACGAGGTACCCCTCTGTCGTCTGCTTCCGGCGCTCCGCCTCCCACTTCCGGCGCCGGCAAGGGACTCACTGAGGTGCCGCGGCCCGATGACGTCACCGGGAGGGCACGCGCACCAGATGATGGACGGGAAACCTTGGAGGGGTTGCTGTGGAGACGCCTGGTGCCTGTTTCTACGGAAACCGGGGCGGGGCAGTTCGGGCTTAAGGGACAAGAATCGAGGGTTCGAATCCCATTTCGGCCTTTTCCCTCCACCTGGGAGATTTTGAGAGCCATTTTATCCATTCCAAGGCCCCTAAAGAATCCTACAGTGAGGACGGTAATCACGTTCCTCCTAGCACGCGAATTAAAAGACGTGATGTATGCACTGGCACCAGGCATTTGGGGAGCTATCAGAGAAGGAGGTAGCACGTGGCACTTAGGCATTTGGGCCCCCAGCTCTTGAAGGCCAGCTGTCCTCTCCAGGAGCTCTGTTTGCGGCTGAGGGATGGAAACTCCACATCACCTTCTGGAAACTCAGGGCAAGGCGGGCGCTTTGTGAATAATTCATCCCCTCCCTGTTTCCGCTCAAAACTCCAGTCTTGGCCTCAGGCCTCTGGCTTCTTCCCCAGAACCCTGGGGTTGGGGGAAGGGATCCTCCCAACATCTCTCTCTCTGTCATCTGCCTCTCCTTTCCCTTTTGTCCCCATCCCCATCTGCTTCCCCACCCCAAATCTTCTCCTCCCCCTCGCTGTCTCCCCCTCCCCACTGCTGTCTCCTCCCTGTCCCTGTGCCTCTCCCCGACTGCCTCTGCCATCAGTTGTCTCTGTCATCACCTATAAATTTCCCTCTTGCTCCTGTCTCTGTCCCCATTTCCCTCTTCTCTCTCTCCGACTCCCCATGTCTCTCCTCTTCTCTGTCTCTCCCTTCCATCAACCCCTCTCTGTGACTTATGAGGTTTCTTCTCTCCCTGCTGCCAACGGGGGAGGCCAAGGGGCATGCAGGTGGGGGGCCGAGGGGCCCAGTGTGGGGGGGCCCCAGCCCAGGCCTGGAGCCCAGCCTGGCAGCCTCTCTCAGATCTGGGACGACCATTTCCTCTTTCAGCCAGGGAGTCCATTCGGGTTACAAGCTCAGGACGGTAGGAGCTGGGGGAAGGAGTCTGCTCCCTGAGATTGTGTCTGCTGGTTGGCGAGGCCTTCCTACAGGCCGGAGACCCTAGGCCTGGGCTCGGGGGCTCTATGTGAGTCTCTTGGTACCTCTGAGAAGTGACTGTGTGGCTACTTCTGCCTGTTTTTGTCCTTGCATGATCTGATGTGTGTGTGAGGATGTGAAGATATGACAGTTTGTGTGGGAGACAAATGGGAATGTGGGCGCTGTAGCGGGGGCTGGGTGTCACGGTCTGGCTGTGTACCTGGGTGAGATACAGACATATTCAGCCCTCTAGGTAATTTCCTGTAAGTCTTGGGGGGCATGTGTGTGGGCGGCTGTATTTTGAACACACAATTGCTGCCCGAATGTGTTTCCAGTTGTGTCTTTATATGTACGTGTGCCAGGGAAATCCACGGACACACACACAGTCTGTCTTTGTGGCTCTCTGCGGTGGTTTGCAGTCTCATTGGGTATCCGTATGTGTGTCTTTGTGTCTGCACTGTTATTTGCACATGGGTGTGTTTGGTGTTGGGTATAGGTGTACAAGTTCTACAGCCAAGCTACCTGGGCTGAATGCCACTGCTAACTCTCTCTTGCTGTGTGACTGAGGGCAAGTCGCTCACCCTCTCAGAGCTCAGTTTTCTGTGCTGTCGAGTGAGGCTACGTTCAGACACCAGCTCAAGGTTGCAAGGATTAAATGAGATAAAAAATGTAAAGGGTTTAGAGTCATACCTGACACCCAGCAGGTGCTGCTGATGTGCATGGTGGTCGTTCCTTTGTGTATCTATGTGTGTCTGAGGCTGGGATCCCCCCTCCCGGCCTCCTGGGCCTGAGCCTCCCACGCTCTGTGCTCTGCTGTAGTGGGAACATCCAGGGCACTGACCTGTGTTATCAGTCTCTGGTGGCCTGGGCAGGGGGTCTGGCAGTTCTGCCCTGGTTCTCATGCAGGAAATATTAAATATTTACACTCGCAGCTCCTCAGCTCAGCATCAGAGCTGCAGTCCCAGGCTCTGGGGGGCAGGGGGTGGTTACCAAGCTTCCTCCCTCCTCTCTCCCACCGGCCTCTCCCCCTCCCCAGCCCAGAGGTCCACTGCTGGACCCTCAGCTCCTCCTCAGACTTCTTGTGCCTGCTGTGAACCTCGAGGGACTCGGGCTGGGCTGTGAAAGGTGAGAGGGCAGGAGGGCAGGTGAGGCTGATTCTGTCTGTTGAGAGATCCGGGCTTCCTAGTCAGCCGAGGCTGAGCGCCAAGAAGGTGGCGGATGTTACACACACTCTGGGTCCAAGGGCTTTGGTCCGTTCTTGGGTGGGGGCCTGGTGTCTTTGCAGGGGCAAGGAGAAGACCCGTCTCTGCCCGTGGGAGCTCCTGCCTGGCATGTGAGCACAGTAGTGAATATGTCTTTCTCCAGCTCAGAACCCTCTATGGCTCCCACATGACTCAGAGTTAAGCCCAAGTCTTCCTTGTGGCCCACAAGGCCCTGTCACTTCCCTCCTCCAGCTCTCCTCTTTGCTCACTCTGTTCCAGCCTCATAGGCCTCCCTGCCCTTCCTTGGGCACATCAAGCAAGGTCTCACCTCAGGGCCTTTGCACTTGCTGTCCCTTCTGCCTGTAATGCTCTTCCCCTTCTTTTTCTTCTGGTCTTTGCTCCAGTAACGCCCCCATCCCAGCACTCTGTTTAAAACGTGCCCCCTCCCTTGATGGAGTGTTCTCCTAAACCCTTATCACCCTCCAACCTGTTTTCCCAGAGAGGATGTCAGTTTCACCAGAGGAGGGATTTGTTCTTGTGTTGGTCATGGCTGTGTCCCCATTGCCTGGAACAGCTCTTGGCAGACCATAGAGTGTTTGTTGAATGTGTGATCGAGGCAATGTGTGTGATGAAGACTTTGGGACACGTGTATACATGTGGCCACCAGGAAATATGCAGGTTTGGAAACAGGAGTTTGGTGCAGACAGGGGTGACATATGGACACGAGATGTGTTCTGAGCATCAGCAAGCGCACGCAGGAGGCGTGTGTCCCTGAGAGGCTGTGAGTATGGGAACCCCAGGAATTAAGGCAATGGGGGCCATGTGTGGATCCTGAAGGGCTAGGGGTAGGTGGCCACAAGTACACACGTTCAAGGAAAGACACTTGCAGGAGCTCCCCTGCGTGGGCTGGGGACCACCTGGGGGGCACAGCAGACCAGGTTATGTGGGTATTGGGTGGGGGCACTGGGCACTGTTTTAGATGCTGGGGCAGAGGACAAAACCCAGACGCAGCCTCTGGGAGCTGATGTTTCAGGGGATGAATCACATCATAAACAAAGGCAAACAAATGAAGCAATTTCAGAGTGAAGACCGTGAGAAGCAGTGCCCAGGAGGAGCAACTCTATATGGGGTAGTCACGGGGATTGGAGTGGGGCTTCTGAGGACAGGAATAAGGAGCGAGAGAGCCAGGTCAAAACTCGGGGAAGAATGTTCCAGACTGAGGAAACAGCTCGTGCAAAGGCCCTGAGGCAGGATCATGCCTGGTGTGTTTGAGGAACAGCAAGGAGACCCATGAGGCTGGAGCAGAGTGAGCAGGGCTTTGTGGGCCGTGGGGGAGGGCTGGGGCTTTTCCTCTGAGTATGGTGGGAGTCGTAGAGGTCCGGAGCACAGGAGGGAAGTATCTGGATTTGGGAGTTCACAGGCGTCCTCTGGCCATTGTGGGAGAACCAGCAGAGGTTGAGGACTGAAGACTGGAGACCAGGGAGGAAGCTGCTGTAAGGAAATCTGGGTGGTGGTGTGAGTTGAGATCACAGCGGTGGGTAAGGATGGGGAATGTGGAGGAATTCAGGGTCTAAACAGAATCGCTGACAGGCCTGGCCGATGGGCTGGATCTGCTGTGAAGAAAGAGACGTGGATGCCTCTGGGATTTTGGTCTGAGGACGTGGCAGATGGGGGGCCGCTAATTTAGTGAATTGGACTTGTCCTTCACCCCTGCTCACCCCCATGCACCCATTCTCCACCTGCTTCTGCTCCAGCCCCCACAAGGTTCCTTGAATACACAGGTTCCTGCTGCAGGGCCTTTGCTCTTGCTGTTCTCCCTGCAAGAGACCCTGTCCTCCCCCAGACAATCCCACTGCTTCCTCCCTCAGGTCTTCCCTCCTCCCAAATTGTCCCTGCACAGATCTCCACATCTGTCAGCAGTTTTCTGTCATCTTAGCACCTAGCGCCGTCTAACACACTCTATTAATCGTATAGTTCATTTATTTTGTTTTTTACCCACCAGGGCAGGAATTTTTGTGTTTTGTTCCCAACTGTATTCTCTGCGCCTAGGACTGAGGCCTGCACACAGTAGGTGCTCAATGAATCCTTGCTGAATGACTAGCACAACAGACACGGGGTCCCTGGGCGCCTGAACTCAGTGTAAAAGCCAGGGCGGGATCCCATGGGGCGTCTCCAGCTTCGGGAGTCGGGGAAAGGGATGGAGGCGGGCGTGGGTGGCCCCAGGGCCACGCAGCGCTAAACCTGCGCATTCCCTCGTGGGAACAGATGGGTCTGGCCCGGCCTGAGAGGCGGGGGTCCGGTCTGCGCTGGCGGGGTCCCCCCTTCCCGTTCGTCCTCTGCCTGCAGGTCTGCCATGTGGGCGCCCCGGCTACGCACGCTGCAGCTGCTGCTCCTGCTGGGCTCATGGGCGCGGGCTGGCGCTCCGCGCTGCACCTACACTTTCGTGCTGCCCCAGCAGAAGTTCACCGGAGCCGTGTGCTGGAGCGGACCGGTGGCCGCGCGCCCAGCGCCCGAGGCCGTGAACGCCAGCGAGGTGGCGGCGCTGCGCATGCGCGTGGGCCGGCACGAGGAACTGCTGCGCGAGCTCCAGCGGCTGGCTGCCGCCGACGGCGCGGTGGCCGGCGAGGTGCGCGCGTTGCGTAAGGAGAGCCGCGGAATGAGCGCGCGCCTGGGCCAGCTGCGCACGCAGCTGCAGCACGAGGCAGGCCCGGGGTCGGGGCCAAACCCGGGGGCGGAGCCTGCCGCTCTGCTGGCGCTGCTTGGGGAGCGCGTGCTTAACGTGTCTGCCGAGGCGCAGCGCGCTGCCGCCCGCTTCCATCAGCTGGACGTCAAGTTCCGCGAGCTAGCGCAGCTGGTCACCCAGCAGAGTGCGCTCATCGCCCGCCTGGAGCGCCTGTGTCCGGGGGGCACGGGCGGGCAGCAGCAGGTAACCCCGAAGTCCCCCCAGGATCGTAGCCACCTCCTGTGCGCATGGCCTGTTAAGTTGGGCCTCTGCATGCAGCTCTGAAATCCGAAAAGCTCCAAAAACCAGATTCCTCCTTCTCATTTGGATCAAAAGGCAACTAGTGTATATTTAAAGTCTTCACTTAGCCACTTACTATGAACATTCTTAGGACGCTAGCAAGCATACTAGGTGTATAAAGACGACAGACCCAACGTTATGGAGGTGTCAGGTGATCGACAGATGGGCCCTCTTTCACTGTTTCTAACTCGGGCGGTACTATTTTGAATTCTGGAACTATGGGTGGCCCTGGGTTTTGAATCAGAGATTGTTGCTCCGTCCTAGCTCATACCTCACAGGGTGATTGGGTCACTCAATGCTTGTTGCTGGAGGTTAATTATCTCTACTTTACAGAAAAGGAATCGGAAGCAGATTGATTCAGCTCGAACACCAGAGTGGGAATTTAAGCCCAGCTTTGCCTGCCCTTGACAGCTAGAGTTAGGTTTTGGGACACGTCAGTCCTAGGGCTGGGATATGCCCATCTGCCTCCCTGTCCATCTGGGTACTGGAAGATTTAGGAAACCAGTGAGGATTAGTTTGATCACATCTGACTTTCTTGGTCACCCCAGGTCCTTCCACCACCCCTGGTGCCTGTGGTTCCGGTCAGTCTGGTTGGTGGCATCGGTGATGCCAGCAGGAGGCTAGAAGCAGCCCCAGAGCCCCAGAGAGATCAGACCCTGAGACAGCAGGGGCCTTTGGCCTCTCCCATGCCCGCAGGGCACCCTGCTGTCCCCACCAGGCCAGCAGGTAAGACAGGGGTAGGTCTGTTGAGGGTGTGAGTAGCCAGGGGATTCCCAGAGCAGAGTGAGAAGAGGAAGATGGAAATGAAGAATTTAGTGGCAGACTCCCCTCATGGTGAAGGACCTGGAGAAAATGCCTTTTTTATTCCAGTGACAGAACAGGGAGCTCCTGCTCTTATTCTGATAGAGACTAAAATTCTTAAGATGGTATGAAATGGGAAAGGAGGTCCTTTTGTTTCGATGAGGGGATAAGGAACCTAGGACTGCTGCTAGTTCACTAGTGTCAATTTCAGGATTTCTTTTCTGGTGATATCATAAAACCAGGATTTAAGAACTCCAGGTTCTGTATTTGCTCTAGTGAGAGACAGGTGAACCAGTGTTACCCAGTAAGGAAATGGGTGTTGGTGCTCTTATTTTGGTGAGGGAACGGGAGAGGCAGGACTGCTATTCTGGTGAGGGGATGAATGAGAATCAGGACTCTTACTCCAGTCAGGGTGGGTTGGTCCAGGCTGTGCCTTCCCTGTATTTCTGTGCCCACAGGCCCATGGCGGGATTGTGCAGAGGCCCAACAGGCAGGCCATGGGCAGAGTGGAGTGTACCAGCTGCGACTGGGCCGACACGTGGTGTCAGCATGGTGTGAGCAACAGCTGGAGGGTGGGGGCTGGACTGTGATCCAGAGGCGGCAAGATGGCTCTGTCAACTTCTTCACTACCTGGCAGCACTACAAGGTGGGCATGGGTGGGCAGGGGCAGGGCTGGGCAGGGGAAGGGGGCCTGCTTCTGACCACCTGACTTTCCTGCCCTGCCAGGTGGGCTTTGGGCAGCCTGATGGGGAATACTGGCTGGGCCTTGAGCCCGTGCATCAGCTGACCAGCCGTGGGGACCATGAGCTACTGGTTCTCCTGGAGGACTGGGGGGGCCGTGGGGCACGTGCCCACTACGATGGTTTCTCCCTGGAGCCTGAGAGCGACCACTACCGCTTACGGCTTGGCCAGTACCATGGAGATGCTGGAGACTCTCTATCCTGGCACAATGACAAGCCTTTCAGCACTGTGGACAGGGACCGAGACTCCTATTCTGGTAAGGAAAGCTTATTTTGGTAGTGGGAGTGATAGGGGAGATGGGATTCCTAGCAAGGGAATGAAAATGAGGGCAGAAAGGCTTCCCTCTGGTAAGGATCAGAGAACAGAGAAGATGACTTTTATTCTGGCAAGGGAATGGAAAGCCAGATTCCTTATTTGATGAGGCAATTCTTTCCCCAAAGTCATGATTCCTGTTCTGGTGAAAGCGGGGCGGGGGGGGGTGAGAACTAAGACTCTTAGTCTAGAAAGGAAGTAGAGAAGATTCCCTCCCTCCCCCATAAAGGGATGAGAGGTAGAGCTCCTAATTTGCAGATAGGGGAAAGGTGTTGCTTATACTTTGGTAAGGGGATAGGGAAGGAGTTAAGACTATTGCTCTGAAAAAGAAAATGGGGGGCCAGGACTCTTATTCTGGTGAGGAGTTAGAGGATCAGAGCTCTTATTTAATAAGACTGAGAAAGGCCAGGAATGCCTGGCAAAAGCCTTGTGCTAATGAGGTGCTGGTAGGAGTTTTTGTTCTAGTGAGAGGACATGGACTCTCTCTTCCCTCAGGTAACTGTGCCTTGTACCAGCGGGGAGGCTGGTGGTACCATGCCTGTGCCCACTCCAACCTCAATGGCGTGTGGCACCGTGGCGGTCACTATCGCAGCCGCTATCAGGATGGCGTCTACTGGGCTGAGTTTCGTGGTGGGGCTTACTCCCTCAAGAAGGCTGCCATGCTGATCCGGCCTCTGAGGCAGTGACCGTCTGTCCATCGGCCCCCCGGGTCCCCGGGGATGTTTGTCAGCAGGAACCCAAGTTATCCTGGCCATGCCTCCTTCATGGCTTAGTGTGGGCCATGTCCCAGAAACCTTCCCATTGTGGATCCACTCCCTAGGGGCCTGGACTTGGGACCCAGGAATCCCCCTGCCAATATCTTGGACCCAGGTGGCTCCCCAAGGGCATTCGGATCTCGGTTTGAGCTCACATTTTATAACAACACAAAATATCCACAGACCGTGTCTAGTTTGCATCTGCACCCGGCAGGGGTCACTCCCCATGCCCGGCCTCCTCCTCCTCCTCCTCTTCCTCCTCCTCCTTCAGGTCCTCCAGGATGAGGTTGTCCAGGTCTTCCAGGAGGCCCCCCTGGCTCAGGCAGGTGGCCACAGTGGAGCCACTGCTGATATGGGGGTTACTGGGGTGTAGGACTTTAGGCAGGTGGTTCTGCTTCCGGCTCTTGGGGTGCGCACAGGACGTCTCAGGCACGTGGGGCTCTGGGGAGGAAGAGGTTCTGAGGTTGTGGGGCTTGAGGCCACATGAGGCGTGGGGGGCAAGGGGGCTGAGGGGATGGGGAACTCCAGAGGAGAGGGGCTGAGGCCACAGGCTATGGGGCCAGAGCTACCAGAAGTTCAGATGTGAAAGTCACAGGTGTTGAAAGCCATAGGGGACCCGGGGACATGGGTGTCGCCTGAGATCGCAGGGGTCATGGGGACACTGGAGTGAAACCACAAGCCTCATAAGAAATACCACGAAAGGTGGTGATGCCATGAGAGGTGGGTGTTAGGAGGGCCAGGAGTCCTGGGTGACCTGGGTTGGAGACCATGGCAACTGGGGCCACGGGAGATGTGAAGGGAGAGGCTGATGCCCTGGGAGGTGAAGTGGCCTGGGGAGACCTTGGTATCGTGTGCATCCCCTCCCCAAACACCAGGCCCTCACCTCTCCGGTTGTAGCAGTCTGCTGCAGAGCAGGAGTGGGTATGAGTGCTGCGGCGGTCGGTGTCCCGGTCCCAGCGCGGAGGGAGGATCCGCGTCGGATACACGGGGAAGCCGCATCCGTAGCAGGGGGATGGAGACCCCATCTGTGCCCAGCCCCTGGGGGCGGGCAGGGCCGCGAGGGTCCGAGGGTGAGGCTGGGGCGGGGCCAGGGCGGGGGGAGGGGCTGGGCTGGACGGGGAAGGATGGAAGCTGGGGTGGGGGTCAGCTCCCTCACCGGAAGTTATGCCGACACTTCGGGCAGTGGAACTCGGCCACTCCCCACATCTTGTCACACGGCACCGGCTCATAGCGCTTCCGGCACTTTCTGCACCGGGACACCTGGGGGGTGTGGACAAGGGAGCTGGCTGGACGTCAGAGGTGCGCCCTGGTAGCTTGCTGTCAGCCCCAGTGGGGATATTTACCCCATGGGAACTGGCAAACGCTACAAATCTGGGATTCTTCTCCTCACCCCACAAGAAGAGCTGGTTGTGAAGCATTTACCAGAAGCACACCACTGGTCAGGGGGTTAAGAAGCGATTTGGGGTTGTGCTTTCAGGGTCAGGTTGATTTCTGTGGTGGCTGTCCCACTGTGGAGTCAGAGGTCAGGCACTGGGGTTAAGGGTTGAGGTTCTCAAGTTGAAGGTCAGAAGTCCAGCTCGGGTTGGGGTCTGGGGTCTGAGGTCTGAGATCGAGGTTGGGCTCTGAGGTTGAAGGTCGCAGCTTGGGCTCTCAGGGGTTGATATTTCTTAGGTCAGAGGTTTAGACCGTGGGATAGGGGCTGGGTTATCACCTCCTTCCTCTGGGGCACGCGGCGCCACCAGACGTGGTCACAGGAAGAGCAGGCAAACTGCCTGTCCACTGCGGGGATGAGGTCTTCCTGAGCCCGCTGGAACATGCGTAGGTTGGCTTGGGTCAGCGGCAGGAGGGAGGTGGCCACTGCCTGCAGAATGGTGCAGGTGGGGACAACAGGGTGGTTATCCGTCTCCCTATAGACGCACTCTCCTTCTGTCTCTACGATGTCGTTCCTCCTCAGCTGGGGATGTCCCCCAGTCTCCCCCACGGATGTCCTCCCAACTCCAACTCCCCCTTCCCCACACCCTGGACCCACCTGAATGTCTCGGTCCTGCTTCATGTCTTCTGGTGGGTCCTGCGTGGAGACACCAGGGGCAGAAACTGGGGATGCGGCTCAGACTTCTTTTCATCCTTATTTGTTGGGGGGCAGGGCTCCTGGATGGGGAGGCAGGGTTCTGGTCCCACACATAAGGGTGTCCCTAATTTACGAGGAGCTGACTGAGCAGTACCCATCTTTTGAGAGCCAAGTGCATGACCTGTTATCGCACAGCAGCCTGAGAAGTGGGCACACCTGTGATCCCCATTACTCAGAGGGGAAGACTGAGGCCCAGAGCTG
Organism: Smutsia gigantea; assembly: GCA_032199065.1. Lineage (NCBI taxonomy): Eukaryota > Metazoa > Chordata > Mammalia > Pholidota > Manidae > Smutsia > Smutsia gigantea. The sequence continues at coordinate 92,062 of JAVSCE010016227.1, read as the reverse complement.
GGAGAGGGCTTGGCCAAGATCTCCCTGAATGAGCGAGACAGAACTGGACCCCAGGTTCCCTTCCTTCTGGCAACCACCACACACTTGTTGGCGCTGGGCTGGGTCCCCTTTGGCGCCATGCTTCATTCAGCTAAGGGCTGGGGCTCTGGGTTCTAATCCCGACTCCACCACCCCCAGCTGCGGGAGCATGGCCACACCACTCCCCCGGAGAGCCCCTGGCTGTGACTCCAGGTGGCCGGGATGCGAATCCCAGCTGCTGCCTACTCGCTGTGTGAACCTGGCCAGTGACTGGATCACTCGGTGTCAGTTTCCTCGTCTGTAAAACAGACATGGGTGATAAAAAAAACAATAGGATGTGTCTCATGGGATCGCTCTGGCAATGAAATAAGTTCAATATGTGTAAAATTCCTGGGATCCTGCTGCAGGGGCAGTGCTTAATTACTTTGCTATTATTTTTACCATGCCTTAGTATGTGTAATTGTAAAAAGTATAATGCATTCTTTATTATACTTTGAAGACAGGCGAAATCCACACTGCACCAGCCACCAAAGCCATCCTTGGGCCACAGTGGCCCTGGCTGAGCCTATGCCTCTAAGGCTTTCATTCATTCATTTATTCATTCATTCGAAAGACAGACTCCTGTGCTCCCTCTCTGTCCCCCATCTCCTGCTCATCTTAGCCTGTCTGGTGTCCCTTTGCCCACACCATTCCCTCCTCCAAGATCTTTTCTGACCCTTTCCCTATCCAGGAATCACTTCTCCCAGCCCTGAAAAGTCGGCACCACCTCCTCCAGGAAGCCTTCCCTGACCTCTAGGGCTCCTCAGTCATGGCTTTAATCCTGCTTTGTCTCACTGCTTAGTTTCCTACCTCTCTGCTCCCTTTAAGGCTATTAACATGTAATGAGCGCCTACTGTTTGCAGGCTCCCCAACCAGACTTGACTGAGAGGTGCATTAGTGAATGTGCATAAGGAGTTTGTGGGCTGGCCAATGCACAGAGGGAGCTCACTGCAAGGCCAGGTGCCCTTTGTTCTCCCGCCCTTTCCTCCTCCTTTGGGGGAAGGGGGCAGTTTACCTGAGCATCCAGGTCATTACTGAGTTCCTGTCCATCTTTCTGCTTTACCCCTGGTCAGGAGAATAAGTGTAAGCGAAGGGCCTTGATGGATCTTGGAGTTTCAGGGTCCTAACAGCCCCGATACAGACCCTCCCCAAGAGATGATGCCCACGCCACTTCCTACCCTCCACGCTCCCGGGCGGCCTCGCCTGCTCACCGTACACTATGGAGCGCCCCACTCCGGTGTGGTCGCTGCCAAATTTCCTCATCAAAGTCCCCGCCTTCTTGGAGGATACCTTCCCATGAAACTTCTCCCGGAGGCGCCGGACGCTCTTCTCCAGCTGGGGTGGGCACCGGGGGGCTCCGATGGGGGAAGGAGACCGGCGCCCGCCCGTCCCCCACCTCGAGGCATCCTTCTCCAGCCCGAACTTGACCCTTGGTTTTAGCCTCTGCAACACCCCCCCACCATTCCATCCCTCTACGGCATTTCCTGGAAAAAGCCAAAGTCCCCACAGGGCATTGTGGGAGGGAGCGGACTGCGGCGCGCGTCCCGGGCTAAGAGAGGAAGCCAGCTAGGTACCCCCTGGCCTCTGACCCTTGACCCCGCAGCCCCCGCTCTTCCTCGCGGAGGCCGTATGTCACTCTGGGGGTCGTGGCCATCACTCTCCTTCCCTAGGCGGGCGAGCGCCGGCCAGGGGGAAGGTCTGCGCTTCGGATGGAGTCCCCAGGAACTGCGAAGCCCCCTCCGCGTTCCAGGCCCCTCCCCGGCGTCTGCCGCCGGCCCCCGGCCCAGCCGGAGCCATCTCCTACCTCCACACCTTCCTGAGACATGGTGGCGGTGGCGCAGGTGCCAGCGAGGGTCCGCACTGCGCGCTCCGCGCCCCCCCTCTCTGGGCGCGCCCGACGGTCCAACGCCGCGCAGGGAAGGGGGCGGGGCACCGGGCCGGCTCCGCCCTTCCTCCCGGGCCCCCTCTTTCGCTTTCGATTCTGGGGGACAGGGCGCGCTGGCTCCGCCCCGGTTCCGCCTCTGCTCTGGCACCCCGAACCCGGGCGGGCGCCGGGGGTCTGCACCCTGCGGCGGGGCGCGCAGACCTCGGGCGGGGGAGGCAGCGCGGCCTCTGCAGTCGGTCACATGTCCCCACGCTGCGCGGGGTCCGCGTCTTCACGTCCCTGGTGGGGGCGGGGCCGCATCCTAAGGCCGCGGCGAGTCTCCGCGCCCAGCCAAGCTTGCGCTCCGCCACAAAGTCAACCCCCTACCCTCCCCCAGGAACCAGGCGCTAATGCAGACCCGGGCCCCTTCCTCGCTCTGAGTGTCCTATCTAGTTTCGTCCCCATTGTGAACCTCAGTTTACCCTTCTGCAGAATGGGATGATACAGTGGCTACCCTTCGCTGTGTGTGCGCACGCGTGCCAGGATTCCAGACCCGGGGTAGAGCTCTTAGTAGCTCCTGGCATGCTGTAGGCAAACCAGTCGCCAGGCCACTACTGTGTGCCACGTCCGAAGGGACAGGCAGTGGGGGGGAAAGTATTGTTGCAAGTACAGATGTCTGGTCCCTAGCTGCCCGGCAGAATCCGGCCGTCTAGGGCTTCCAGGGAATCTGCACTGTACATCGGGAGGTTGAGAAACCCGTGGGCCAGGACAATTCCAACCCCCCAGAGAGGGGGCTGGAGGAGCCTTTGGGAAGGGCTCTGGCCCAGGCTTGGAAGCGTCAGGATGGCCTCTTGGAGGAGACGTTGGTCCGTGTAGAGTCTTGAGGTCTGAGGTCTTAGCTAGATGAGAAGGAAGCAACTCATTCCAACACCCAGGATCAAGAGAGTCTGGCGCTTTAGGCCGGGGCTTCTCAACCTCGGCACGCTTGACGTTTTGGGCTGGATAGTTCTATGTGGTGGGGGCTACCCTGTGCATGGTAGGGGGTTGGGCAGCGTCCCAGCCTCCACCCAATAGATGCCAGTAGCGCTCCTCCCCACAGTCGCGGCATCCGAAGCTGCCTCCAGACACTGCCCAGATGTCCTCTGGCGGGGGGCCGGGGAGGGGGGGGACGGGACATGATTGCATTAGGATAAATGACTCCGATGTTCTTTTTAGTTGTGCACTCCTATCAATAAAAGTGTTCAATCTCCACTTCCAGGTGGACATTTATTTATATATTACATACAAATAAGTTATACCAATCTATTCTGTAGATTGTTTTTTATTTATTACATAAAGATATTCTTTAACAAATGGAGATTTAAAAAATAAGGGTATTCTAATGTTTTCTACTAAACCCTAAACCCTAAAGCTTTGCTGGTGGGGTCTGTGAACCCCTGGCAAATACAAACAATTCACATTCTTTGGGGCTGAACAATGGAATTTCAGGCACAGACGGGGGCTTCTAGGCTGCACAGAGGATCTGGAATTTTATCTGGAGGGAAGTGGGAAGGTGTGGAGGACTCTCCCATTATGGTTGTCAATTATGACTTACCCAGTGGAGGAGGAGGTCCAGCTATGTCCCATCGCCTGGCCAGCATGGGTAGGAAACAGGTGGCAGACTGACCCAGCTTCAACACAGATCACGTCTGCTAGATTCTCCTAATAATGGCCACCACATTGAGCGTTTACTCTGTGCCAGGTGCTGTTCCAGGTGCTGCGGGCAGAGATCATCAAACAAAACAAAGATCCCTACCCTTGCAGAGCTGGCATCCTCGCGGGGAGACAGACAAGAAACAAATATATAATAGGACAGGAGATAATAAAATAAAGTGAGGTCAGAGGATGGGTAAAGGCTGTGGAAGTACTATCTGATGAGAGACCTGCAGGAGGTAGGGAAGAGTGTTCCAGGCAGAGGGAACAGCGGGTGCAAAGGTCCTGGGGTGGGAGCATGGGACTGCTGTTACCAGGGGTGGTGGTTCTTTATTGTTGCCTAACAAATTACCCCCAAACTCAGTGGCTTGAAAAACAAACACTTATCATCTCAAATAGTCTTTCATTGTTCGGGAATCTGGGAGTGGTTTTGCTGGGCTTTCCAGCTCAAGTTTTCTCATAAATGTTGCAGGCAAGGTGTTAGCTGGGGCTGCAGTCATCTGAAAGTTTGGTGGGGAGTGGGAGGTCTGTTTCCGAGGTGGCTCGTTCACATGGCTGGTGGGTGTGAAATGGTGGTGGTGGGTGCCTCCTTCCCTCCCTGCTTGGACTGCTTGACTCTGTACTCCCAACTTGGCAGATGGCCTCCCCAGAGCAAGGGATACAGAAGGAAAGCCAGGTGGACTTGTATCTCCTTATGAGCCACAGAGTATCACTTCCACTGTCATATTCTGTATGTTAAAATCGAGTCACTAGAGGCAGCTTGTATTCAGGGAGAGGGGAATAAAGATCCCACCCTTTCTCCCCGCCCGCTGCCCCCCATCTGATGGCCTGTGCCAGGAGGCGAGGAGGGCAAGGGAGCCAGTCATGCCATCAGCCTCTCGGGGCACAGAATAGGGGGCAGAAGGTGAGAGTCCATCCGGAGGACAAGCAGAAGATATAACCAGGGTACTGGATTCGGGCATGTGTAGATGAACAGAAAAACAAACATTCCCAGTGGTCACATGGAGGCACCGCCTACCCACCAACAGTTGTGTTTGAGCTTTGTGCCCATCTTGGCCCGGCCAGAGGTGGCTTGTCTGTGCAGTGATGTGAGCCTTAACTGCATTTTATTCTTTGTCTTTATACAAAGGTGTGGAAAGGGAGAAAATAGCTGTGCTGATAACAGCAATAAGTAGTGCAACCTCTGACACTCTAATATAATTGAGTCAAAGATGCAATGCATTTGATCCATCCAATCATTAATTTGACAGACATGCATCTTAATGTGCCTCCTATGTGGCAAGCATTGTGCTGGTGCCTTTTCTGCCCTCCCAAAGTTCATGGTCTTAATGGAAAAGAGAAACAAGAAGCAGATGACATTGCAAGTAATTATTTTATTATATTTGTGGTCTATACCAAAAAAGAGTCAATGAGGGGTCCATGAGAAAGGTTAACACAGGGGAACCTGACCTGGGCAGGCTGGTCAGGGATCGCTTCCTGAAGGAGATGCCTCTTGAGTTGAAAACCTGACACTTTGTGAAACACTGTGCCACGTGTTTGAAATTATGTATTTCATGTGATCTCAAGGTAACCCTTTGAAGGGGGAATATTATTACAAATGGGAAAACAGGTTAAAGGACCGGCTTGGAGATTCCCCTGAAGAGTGAATGGCAGTTAAGTGGTTGGAGAGGCTCAGCCCAGAGGGAACAGCAGGTACAAAGGCCCTGAGGGTGGAAGAGGCTTGGTTCAGTGCAGGAAGCTAAAGACCACCATGGCTGGGGCTTAACAAGCAAGCAGCAAGTGGAGGGAGAGGAAGCTCATGCAAAAAGCAGCCAAAGTTGACCTTCCACTGGACGATTTGAGGCTTAAGCTGGGTGGTGGTGTGTTTACTTGTGGAGGACACTGACATAATTGGAGCATGTGTGTGCTTTTCACAATCTGATGACTTTTCTTCTCAGTTTAACAAATGAAGAAATTTAGGAATGCCCAGAATTGGAGATGTGGGGACATGGGATATCTCCAAACCAGCGGAGAGGGTGACTCTTGGTAGTATCTCTGCTAGGGGCAAGTTGGCAAAACTTATGAAAGCATTAAGCATGCTGTCTTAACCATTTCTTTCGTTTTACATATTTTGATGCTCTGACACCTGGGACCTCGCTGGGCCTGGCAGTCTGCCCTTTCCTGGGCACACACCCACAGCATCTGTGGGCATTTCTGCATGTGGAGCTCCACCCCACCTTTACTCTCCGTACTATAGATTTCTCTAGCAATTGAATTTTTGCTGAAGCAAATATCCATTACTTCTGTAATCAGAAGCAAAAACTACACAATAAGATAAACACAATTACTCCTCACAATAACATGAAGCCCTGGAAATATATCTTTCACAGAGACACCTAAGAGCTGAGAGGTAATTTGGGATTCCATAGTCTGTGAGTCCTCAGCCAACGGAATGTCCTTTACAGCGCAGAAATCGACTGTTTGAGTTTTGCGAAATCAGCTTCAAACGCGTTTCCAGGAACGCGTTATGTACAGAAGTTGGGTAACTTGTTTGAGGCTTTCCTCACGTGCAGTTGGTGGGAGGAGAAATCACAGTGGCTAACATATCTTGGATGTATCTAGGGTTCACTGGGTGCCAGGCTGTCTGTGGGGTGTCCTCTGGGCCTGGGGCTAACAAGTCACTCCTCAGCCTTCTGGCTTGGGTGCCAACTGTCCCTTTTTGAGATGAAGAATCTGAGTTTCAGAGCAATTAAGCAGATCCCACAGGACACCCAGCTTACAAGTGGCATAGTCAGGACTTGAACACAGGCCAGCGGATCACAACCCTCCTTCAAGTTGGACTAGAGCAAGAGGGGTATAAAGGACAATGAGGCACGCTTTGGAATCAGACGGTCTGGGTTTGAGTCAAGTGCTGCCTATTTGAGCATCTTTCTGGGCCTCAGTCTTCCCATCTTTGAAATGGGGATCAAGTGGTCATGAGAGTCATATGAGTTAATCCAGATGAACCCCTTAGACCTGTGCCATCTGACAAGGTAACCACTGGGCACACATGGCATTTGAGCCCTTGACATGTGGACTTTGAAGACTTCTGTTCAATAACACATCAATGCCTTTTTCTTTGGTATTATTAATGTACAATTACATGAGCAACATTATGGTTACTGGACTCCCCCTATTATCAAGTGCCCCCCACATACCCCATTACAGTCACCGTCCATCAACATAGCAAGATGCCACAGAATCACTACTTGTCTTCTCTGCGTTATACTGTCTTCCCCCTATGCCCCCCACCGCTACATTATGTGTGCTAATCGTAATACCCCTTTTCTCCTTTGTCTCTCCCTTCCCACCCATCCTCCCCAGTCCCTTTCCCTTTGGTAACTGTTAGTCCATTCTTGGGTTCTGTGAGTCTGCTGCTGTTCCTTCAGTTTTTTCTTTGTTCTTATACAGTCATTTGGTACTTGTCTTTCTCCACCTGGCTTATTTCGCTGAGCATAATACCCTCTAGCTCCATCCATGTTGTTGCAAGTGGTAGGATTTGTTTTCTTATGGCTGAATAATAGTCTATTGTGTATATGTACCACATCTTCTTTATCCATTCATCTACTGATGGACACTTAGGCTGCTTCCATTTCTTGGTTATTGTAAATAGTGCTGCGATAAACATAGGGGTGCATCTGTCTTTTTCAAACTGGGCTGCTGCATTCTTAGGGTAAATTCCTAGGAGTGGGATTCCTGGGTCAAATGGTATTTCTATTTTGAGTTTTTTGAGGAACCTCCGTACTGCTTTCCACAATGGTTGAACTAATCATCAATGAGTTTTTATGTTGATTCCATGTCGAAGTGCAAATATTTTGGGTATATTGGGCTAGATAAAATTATTCTCATTAATTTCACTGAATTCTTTTTACCTCTTTCACATGACAACTAGAAAATTAAAAATTTTATATGTAGCCTCGTGTTACATTTTCATGGGATCGTGCTGGCTTAGAGGGTGCAAAGCAAGAAGCAGCCACCCAAGGAGCGCGTAGCTGTTTTTATTACCACATCACTTTGGTTTACATTGCTTTTCCTAAGTTGTGTGGTCCGTGGGAAAAACGGTCCTCTGCTTCAGCCCTGGGCCTGGCGGCCCTGTTTTCTGCTCCCGGCAGCAGAAACACCCAGGTAATCAATGATTCTACATTCTGGAAAGCTCTCAGGGAAAATATTGGGAAAATGTGTGAGGTGCCTACACCAGGCTCTTAGTCTGGGAGCTGGGATGGCCAGATGACTTCATCTATTTACGGTTCGCATTGTGCGACTTCGAATTTGTGGATTGCTTTCCTCACCAAAACAGGACCCTCTTCTTATGGATGCACAAGTTAGGCATACTTGTTTTCTTTTTTTGTTTTTTTAAGTTAAGTATTAAGAGATATTTGATTTAGAAAGAGCAAGTCTTTGTAGACACAGGAAAGCAAAACCTTCAATTTTAGTTTTGTCGGTGGCCATTGGGGGGGTCCGCAAACGTGGATGAAAGGGGGCCCAGGACATGTAAGCAAACCTCTGGCCCCTGGGGAAGAGCAAGGGGGCTTACTGTGGCTGGTGTCCCATTATCTTTTCTCTATGCCTACCTTTGGGGGAATCTTTTTGCTAGAATGTCTTCATGTATCCCTAAAAAGTTAATAATAATAACATAAATAATTCAAGAAGAGGCAGTAGCTCACTCCTCTTACTCCCAGCATGACCCCCAGGAAATCTGATGTGTGTTCTTCTGGGTCTTTTTCCTTTGAACGACTTATTTCTCTATCTGACTTCAGGGTGGTGACATTCAAAGAAAAACAGTAACTTAAAAGTATGTCCAGATCTCTGAACAAAAAGGGGTTTGGGCTCAAAAGAGGAACTTTGTTTCTCAGGGCTCCAGGGAGATAGGTGCCCATTCAGTTCCTCTGTCTTTTATTTGTAAAATGGGAAGAAAACAGCCCCCTTCTCAGAGTTGCTGGGAGAAAAGGAGACGTTAACGTGTGTGCAATACTTAGACCAGAGCCTGCACTTCACAGGTGCTCAAAAGTGTTTGTTTTGACTCTTGTTGCAAGAGGTAGGTTCAGACCAGAGTCTGAGACCCTTAAGCAGTGGGGGGGGGGGGCCTGAGCCCATGTCAAACCTACTGAAGCCCTTTGTTTGCTCATCCTTAAAATGGGGTCATAGCCCTCAGGCACATCGTAGGATTCAATGAAAGAACAAGATACCACTGTGCCTTCAAGGGATTCCCAAGGACCTCAATAAACAATAATAATATTCTACGTGGATGTCCAGGTCGGGGAGGAGGGGGCCTTTGGGCGGGATTCCAGAAGGAGGTGGTGTGCGAGGTTCATTAAGCTATAGGTACGGCGTTTGTATGTGAGAAGGAGGAAGAGCTGAAAGAGGATCGTCAGGATACAGGTGGGGAGAACACATGGCACTGTTCCCGCCACACCCCTCCCACCTCCCTGGACCAGCCCCTGGCGTTGCGTCAGAGCTCACAATGGGAAGCAGGGGGGCCCACACGTGGAGAGCAGGCGCCGCATGCAGATTGCTGAGGCCGCTGTGACAGCGTGTCTGGTGATTGATCCGTGTCCCGTGTCCTTGAGACCTGGAGCTTTATTCTCCACTGTCCTCAAGACTCAGTGAGGTCCTACCAGTTTTTAAAACTCAGCTTTATGGAGGTAGGTTTTACATATAAAACCATCTCCTGCAAGTCTACGTTGCAATGATTTTTAATAACCTTACAGAGTGGCACAGCCATCACTGCAATTCAGCTTTTGAACATTTTTATCCCTCCAGGGAGAGTCCTGGGGCCATTTACAGCCAGTTCCCATTCCCATTCCCAGCCTTAAACAACCACCCACCTCTACAGATTTGCCTTTTCTGGACATTTCATATAAACGGAATCATACAACATGTGCTCTCTTGTGTCCAGATTCTCTCGCTCGGCACAATGTTTTTGAGTCTCATCCACATCGTAGTGTGTGTCAGTAGCTTGGTCCTTGTATTGCTGCATAATATTCTGCCGTGTGGATCTCTTTTCTATTGCTCTCAAGTATTCTTAAATAAACCTTTCTGGTTAAAATTAGCCAGACTCAGTTGGTCCCTGTGATTAGGCTAATGACCTTTGCTAATTTATTTAAAATTTTCTATATTGTCCACGTATGAGGGACGTGATTTAAGGCTGAAGGAAATGTACAGAGAGAAGTGGGAGGGGGCATCATGCAGCCTCAGGGCAAGAATGATATCTTCATATACACCCACAGGTAGACACAGGTGATGTACCAGTAATACACCTGTGTGTGTCACATTTTAGTGCCCTGCTTCCTAGCTCTTTGGTCCACTTGGATCTCAGCTGTTCCACGCGATGCAAATTCCTACCTCAAGAACACATGCGCACTTTTCTTTGCCGTCCTTCAGGATCTTTGTGGCCCCTGGCATGTGCAGGTGTTAATGCTCTTTGGACCAACCAGCAGAGGAGAGGAGCACGTAGATAAACAATACTCACAAGCTGAATCCAACAGCACATTCAACAGATTGTGCCCGGTGACCAAGTGGGATTCATCCCAGGATATGTTTGGGACTGGAAGACTCATACAGATATTTGCATACCCATGTTCATAGCAGCATTATTTACAAGGGCTAAAAGGTGGAAACAACTCAAATATCTATCAATAGGTGAGTGAATAAACAAAATTATGTCCATACCATGGAATATTGTTCAGCCATAAAAGGAACCGATATACTACAGCTTTCAGGAGTCTTGAAAGCATTGTGCTAAAGTGAATGAAGCCAGACATGAGGTCACATATTACATGATTCCTTTTATACGAAATGTCCAGAAGAGGCAAATCCATCGAGTCAGAAAGCAGACTAGTGGTTACCAGGGCCTGGGAAGTAGAGCGGTGTGGAGAGATGGGTGCAGGGTGTTTTCTGGGAAAAAGTTTCAAAACTAGAGAGAGATGGTGATCGCACAACATTGCAAATATGTTAAGTGCCACTGAATTGTACATGTTAAAATGGTTAATCATACGTTATAGGAATTTCACCTCAATAAAAAGTAACCTCCAGCTATGGCAGAGTGGAAATACAGACTGCCAATATGATTAGGATGTAATTTAGTAACATATGTGAAAGTTTCATCTTACCCATGAGTCAGCTGAGAGAGCAACCAACCAATGGCCAAGCTGGAATGATTTGAGCAACAAAATCAAATAGTATTGAGTTATAATCTGAATAGGAAACAAGTATCCATGTGTCCTACTGATATAAATAAAGGATTGGATGAATTAGTAAATGAGGGAGAAGAGACCAATCTCCTATGTAGAAGAATTCCAAATAATGTATGTAAATTATGTGAGTTGTACTCTAACCTGAAGAAAGGGGAGTGTAACTCCCACCCCGCAGGGTGTACTGTGTAGAGAAACTTCCTTCCAACTTCCTTCCAGTGCACTGTGGAAAAGGGAGCAGGAATATTAACTTCACAGCAGAGAAACTTAGCAAGCGCTACTTCAGCCCATCGATCAAGGTCAACATCAACAGTCATCAATCACACTGATCATACATACTCTCGATTCAAAATGATGCAAGCGGCACTTTACTTCTGTGATATGCCTCCCCCAAACCCATAACCCCATAAGCCTAGTCATGAGAAAACATCAGATAAATCCCAATAAAGAGTCATCCTATGAGATTTTTGACCAGTATTCCTCAAAACTCTCAAGGACATCAGAAACAAGAAGTCCAAGAAAATGTCACCGCCAAGGGGAGCCTGAGAGACATGCCAGCTAAACGTAATGTGGTTGATATGAGGTCTTGAAACAGAAAAAGGACATTAGGTGAAAAATAAGGAAATCTAAATTGTGAATTTGGGGTAACTAAAATGTATCAAATCTGAAACCAATATATAATATTGTTCTATAAATATTTATATATAAAATATATAATCTATATATAAAATATAAAATATATCAATATTACTTCCTTAATTATAATAAATGTAACATTCCACTAATGTTAGTAATAGGGGAAACTGGGTGCAGGGGTACAAGAGAACTCTCTGTCCTATCTTCTGAATTTTTCTATAAATCAAAAACCTATGTAAAAAATGATGTTTAGTTTAAAAAATGTACCCACCCTTTGGCATTGACGAACATCTGTGTATGGTAGTGTGAAAATGATTAATAAAGGGAAACCTCACTGACATGGCGTTAAGAGGACAGCAGGGGGAGCTCTTGGACCCCACCAGTCCTCAATTGCAGACCCAGCTGGAGGAGACCAGACCTTGCAAAGCAGTAAAGATGCTGCTTCAGCTCCTACTTTACTCGCCAGCAGGAGAAAGGACGATATCCTCCTCTCCCAGCAACAGCCCCGCCCAACTCTACCCTCTCCTCTATAAAAGAGCCTTCCTCTCCTTTGTTCCCGGTACTTTCTTATGGTTTTGTGAAGCTTGCGTGTCCCAAATTGCAATTCTCTGCTACTCCTGGATGAACCCATTTTTTGCTGGTAAAATAACCGTGAGTTTAATTTTTAAAGTTAACAGTGGTGAGTGTATAGATTCTGGAGCCAGATAGCTGGAATTCACACCCCAAGCTCTGCCAAGTACTGTCTGGTTGGCAGCCTCCAGGATGGCCCCTTGCAGTCCGCCTCTTGGCAGTCATGCCCTGCACAGTCCTCGCCCACACTGAGTAGTGCTAGCCCATGGGGCCAATAGAGCGTTGTGCAAATGATAGTGTGTGGTTTCTGAAGCTAGTTCATAAAAGGCCCTGTAGCTTCCACCTTGCTCTTTCTCCTGGATCCCTCTGGGAAAGCCAGCTGCCATATTGTGAGGATGCCCAAGCAACACTGTGGCAAGGTCTACATGGCAAAGAACAGCCCTCCCACTAACACCACTGCCAACTTGCCAGCCATGTGAGTGAGCTACTGCAGAGGTGGCCCCTCCAACCCGTTGAGCCTTTGGGTGATGGCGGCCCCAGCTGACATCTTGACTGTAATCTCATGAGAGACCCCTGAGCCCAAATTACATAGCTCAGCTTCTCCCTGTGGATTCCTAACAGAAACCATGAACAATAATACATATTTATTGCTTTAAGCCTCTAAGTTTTGGGGTAATTTGTTTCATAACAATAGGTAACGAATGCACTAATTCAGAGGTAGGTTTCCCATCAAAGCTTCCATGAGGATTAGACACAGGGTGGGTGCTAAATTCATTAATCAATTCATGCATTCATCCAGCAGTCATTTCCTGAGCACCTAGTCTATAACAGCCCCTGTTGTGGGGATACTGCAGTGAACAAGACAGACATGACCTCCAGTTTTTTGGAGCTGAAATTGTGGGTTAGAGGAATTGCCCATGGAACAGTCAAACCAACATATATCATATACAATATATTTGTAAGTGTTACTGAGAGAAGCAAGGTAAGGGGAACAGTGATGGGAGGGGGTCTATTTGAGTTGTGTCTTTGAGGAAGTGGCATTTAAACAGAGTCCAAATAAGGGAAGGGTTCAACCCATGAGGCTATCTGGAGGAACGGTGTACTTGGTAGAGGGCACTGTGAGTCAGAGGTCCTGAGGGGGGAACCAACTTGGGTGTTGGAAGGACCCAAAGGAGGCCCCTTGTTTTTGGAAGGCAGTAGGAGAGAGAGGGAGGATGTAGGTCCCCCCAATGTCAGGGCAGGTTGTGCAGGGCCCCTGCTGAGTGTTGGAGCAGAAACAGCTATCTGGAGATTGGGTAGGATATTTCATATTCTTCATTTGGGGTAAGCCTAGTGGTCCAGGCTTGCTTGAAGACAACTGCTTGAGACCAGCAGAGGCCTCAGAATTTCAGGACTCACAGCCGTGGGTGCGGATATATTCTGAAAATCTCTCCAGCTGGTCTAGCAATTGCTTCTTGCCTACATCTCCATCCACTGGCCAATGCATGAAAAATGTGTCCTTGCTCAGGACATGGGTGTAACTGTGGGTGAGACACAGGAAGGAGGGTGAGGAGAGCCTGGTGCCTCTGAGGCACGGAGACCTCCTCCATTGCCTTAGCCCTTTGCCCTGGTTGCGACCTCCCAGAACCCCAGCGTATAGTGTCCACTCCACAGGCCATCTCCGGACCTCCAGCTTCTAACCCATATAGCTGGGGATTAGAAAAGGCTCTCCTCCTCCTGACTCTTTACTGCCCTATGTTGGAAAACCAAATCTACACCTATAGTTACAGTGTGTGTGTGAATGGTTCCCTGGAGTTGTACAGTGCCCAGTCTGCACCTACATTCAGGGCAACCCTGAAATCTGAGACTCCTGCTAATACATGCAGTAGACATTTTGACATCAGGACTGGGCAGGCTTAGGGAAGGGGGCCTGGGCCTAAGTTCCAGGGTAGCAGGAGTCCCCCACACACTCAGATTTGACTCTCCACAGGTCTGATGTCTGTCCCATGATGAGGTATGCCTCTTGTTCTTGCAGCTCTAGGGAACCGTGGCAGGTGGCATGAGAGACAAACTTCTTCATGGTGAGGGGTGTGGCAGGGTCTGTGCCTGGAAGAGAGGAGACCCACTGTGTGAGCGTGCATAGGCCTGGCTTTCTCCCACAGTAGGACTCCAGGGTAGGACCCCGTTCTGCGTCCTCTGCCACCACGGACATACCGCTCTTGATGATATCTTGGAGCTGCATGTTGTAGTAGATGTAGGGGTTGGAGGTAGAGACCTCCACGGTGTCCAGCTTGACCTTGTACACTGAGGAAGCGGGTGCAGGAGGGCATCATGATGGCGTCTGACCTGCGGGTGGACCTCTGCCTGCCCCCTGCTGCTCCGCACACTCACCAAAGTCCACGCCCACCTCACAGGCCAAGGCCTGGAGCTCCTCCTGCCCCAGCTGGCTGCTGTCCTTCCTCAGGGTCGGGCACTGTTCTGGAGGGTCAGGGGGCAGCTGCTCTGGTTGCCTTCAGGGAGGGGGTCTTCCTCCCATCCAGCCCCACGCTGGTCTCTGGGTTTGGCCTTTCTAATCTGTAGGGCACTCCCTCCGTCTCTGTCTCTCTCTCTGGCCTTTTTGGGCCTGTTTCTCTCTAAGTCTGTGTCTCTTTAGGCCTCCCGCTGTGTTTGTGTCTCTATCTCGCTCCTTTTTTGGCCCTGTCTGAGTGTCTGCGTGTCAGCGTCTGTCCCTGGGATTCCCTTCCTCTGTCTCTCTTTGTCTCTGCCTTCCTATCTCGCTGTCTCTCCCTCTGTCTCAACCCAGCCCAGAGGAAGGGCTGCTGGACCCCGTGTCCCCATGTCGTCACCCTCGGCACAGCGGCAGACGTCTCTGTGGCAGATCTTCCGCAGGGAAGATCGCTCTGTGGGCAGGTTGTAGAAGGAGCTGCACCTCCGGGCTGCGAGAGGGGGCGAGCGCGGGTCGGCTTGGGCCAGTGGTCCTGGGGGCTGGGTGCGCGCCCGGCCCTGCGCAGACCCCTCAACAGGGCCCTCCCTTTGAAGACCCGACCCCTCTCGCAGCAGGCCACGCCCAGTCCCCCTCTAGACCCCGCCCGATACCCTCCAGGCCCCGCCCCATACCTGCAGGTCCTCCTCCCACTTTGCCCCCCAACCCCAGGAAGGCCACGCCCATTATCGCCACACCCCTTTAGGGCCCTTCTAACCCCCTTCTTGACCCCTCCCCCCAATGCCCAGGCCTCTCTCGGTCCCTCGGCATCCTCCCTTCCCGGCCCTGCCCCTCCTCGCTCCCTCCTGGTCCCGCCCTCCAGGCCCCTGCTCACAGGGCTCGTAGTAGTCATACACGGTGACCTGGGCGGCCTGCAGGAACTCCGCCTGCAGCATCCTGTGGACGCGGAAGCCCAGCACCATGTCTTCCTTGTGGGAGAGCTGGAGGAGGGAAGCCCCTTCTGAACTGCCCAGGGTCACTGACCGTGGGGTACTGACCAGAGGGCCTTGGCCTTGAACGCTGACCACATGGCCTTGACTCCGAGAAGCTGACCTCAGACAGTATGGCTTTCTGAGATCACCACTCAAGGTGCGGACCATGTGTTCTCCGCTCTCCCGGCTACCCACAGGCCTCTGAAGGAGGAATACCACCCCACCCACCCCCGCTTCCTCACCTTCTCCAGGTAGAGGACCACGGTGCTGTCACTGGAGTTCATGTTGATCTCATACTGGAAGGCGTACATCTCCACATCGCTTGTGAGCTGGGGCAGAGGGTGAGGATTGCAGGTGGGCAGAGCACCCCAAAGCCCTCAGCCCCAGGGGCTCCAGTCAGTGTGAAGTAACTCTCGGAGCTCCCAGCCCTCTGACTGGCCCCAGTGTTGGGGAAAGAGGCATAATCAGGGCAAAGATTTGGCTAAGGTCATGCAGGAAGACAAGCAGAAGTGACCGTGGCTACTGGCCCTGGGGCATTGACCCAGGAGCCTTGACCAGGCAGTGCCAACCTGTGCCCACACGGGGAGTGTGGCGTGTTGCCAGGGCATCCCCCAGCTGCTGGGTAGGGGCACGTGGGACCCATGTTACCTGTTTGAGGTCATCCTGGTTGGGGTAGAAGCCAGTGAGCAGGGAGACCTCGATGATGCTCATTGTGGCCTCTCGGTCACCCTGGAACCTGCAGATTTCAGAGCTCATCTACCACTGTCCTGCCTCTCCCCCATGCTCCCTCTGCCCCATGTCTCTCCTGGACAGGTGAGGTAGTAACCTCCTCCCAGGTCTCCCCATCACTCTGCCACCCCGACAGCTTTGGCAGACAGGAATCTGACAGGCCACCTCCTTGCTTGACAACCTTTACCAAACGCCATCTCACCCTTCCTCTTCACCCGTTCCACCCCTGCCTCCATGTGATCTCTCTCCTGCCCCTGGACCTTTGCACATGCTGTTTTCTCAGCCTGGAATCCTCCCTCCTGCATCTTTGCCCCGAAACATCCTTCCATCTTTGCAATCTCAGGGATGCATCACTCCCTGTGGGAAGACTTCTCCAGCCACATACCACATCATTCTCTAATTTGCCCTCTTGTGGCTCCATGGACCTCTCCTTTGCCACATTTAAACACAGTTGTCTTTTTACATCGACTCCAGGTGATTATTTGGTTGTTGTCTGTCTCCCCTGACAGGCTGTGAGAGCCACTGGCCAGGAAGGGGCTTCGTTGCTCACAGCTGTGCCCCTGGCTCCTAGAACAGAGCCTGGCCCGCAGTAGGCACTCAGTACATGTTTTTATCTGTGGCAGACCTAGGCGAGGACATTTGGGAGACAGAACGGGATGTGTGTAGGGGCTGGGGAATCTGGAGAAGAGGTGGATGGGGGAAAGCCACAGGGCTTGGAGCCAGCTCTGGGCATCTGGGCCACAGAGCATGCTCACCATGGTGGAGCCCTCCATTCCAGTATTTGAAGATGTCTGTCCCCATCCCAGGGGAGAATCGGGGTGCAGGATGGTAGACAAGCATGGGAGGGCAGGGTAAAGGGCAGGATGGGGGACAGGCAGGGGAGGGCAGGAGGGAGGGCAGGATGAGGGGGCAGGCAGGGAGAGGCAAGCTTGGCTGATTCCCACCCTCCGTCCAGTAGAACCCTCCATCCAGTAGCCACAGAGAACTGCCAGAGCGTCTGGTTACCAGGGAGTGAGACCTTCCCCTTGCCCAACCCGAGATCCTGGTGCCCTGACCTTGTTTCCATCCGGAGGTGGAAGGTCTCTTCCCCCTTCTTATTCTCTGCAGACAGAAGGTAGAGTTTAGAGGCTGGATAATGCAGCCTCAGGAGCCAGCTTCCTGGGTTCAAATCCTGGCTCTGCGGTGTGACTTCGGGCAAGTTGCTTAACCTCTCTGTGCTTCGGTTTCCTAATCTGTAAATGCACATCCTAATATTCCCAACCTAACAGGGTTATTATAAGGATTAAGTGAGTTAATACAAGTAAAGCACTTAACACAGTGCCTAGTTGGTACTTTACGCATGTCAGTTATTAGCAACATCGTTACTGTTGCTGCACTACGGTTATTGAGAAATGGGACCCGAGGCAAAGCCTTGGTCACTTTTCGTCCCTAAACGTCCTGGGACTGGTGAGGCTTGTTCCCTGCACCCCCACAGTGAGCTCCCAATGATAGAGTTCTGTCTCTTCCTTCTGGAATCCCACCATTTCTGACCACCTCTACAACCCCACCCTGGACCGGCCCCCATCATCTCCTGCACAGCCAGTGGTCGCCTCCTCCCTGGTCTCCCAGCTCCTACCCTTGCCCTCTATAGTGTGTTTCCCACACAGCGGCCAAAGGGAGTCTATGCAAACCTATGTGAGGTCACATTCCCCTCTGCTCCAAACCTGCCATGGCTCCCACTTTGCTCCAAGCAGAAACTAACGTCCTCACTGTGGCCCACAAGTCCCTGCACCATCTGCCCCCATCTCTTCCTGCTAAAACTCTTTATCTCCAACTTCTTCTCCTAAATCTCCTAAAACTCCACCTCTTTCTCTTCTGCAGCCATACTGGCCTCACTGTTCCTCAAACGAGGTGAGCTCACTCTTGCCTCAGGACCTTTGCACCTGCTGCCCTGTCTGCCTGGAATGCTCTTCCCTCAATCCTTCCTGGCTCATTCTCTCACTTCTTTCACATCTCAGCTCAAATGCCACTCCTCAGAGAGCTTTCCCTGGACCTCCTCCAAGTCTATATCAACTTTTTCGACTTCCTTTTGTATGGTACTTATCATCACCTCCTATTATGCTATATATATTTTTATGATGTAGGTTTATTTAGGCTATAAATAAATAGTGGGAGTAGAATATACATATTGTTGTATTACTGCTTGTCTCCTTCACTAGAACACGCGCTCCCAGGGGGATATTTTTCTTGTTCACTCCTGAGTTCTAAGGGCCAAGAAACAGGGTGTGGCATGTAATAAAGGATTAGTGAATATTTGTTAAATGGCTGAATATTAATGTGCTTACTAAACGGTAGCTAAAATAAAATAATAAAAAAGAAGGGTCGGGCATCCCTGGGCCCAGGCTCACCTTCCAGGGCACCGAGGAGAGTCACATTTAGGTGGTACATGTTACAGATGTCGTCCAGGGATTCTGGGGACCTGTGGTACATGGTCAGGATCTGCCAGGGAAGGGGAGGTGTTGGACCCCAGCGTACCCACTCCCTCCTTGCTGCAGTCCTTGCCCACTCAGGGCACTCACAGCGAAGTCTGCCCTCTCCTCAGTCCCTGGGTGCAGCGAGCAGAACATTCTCTAGAGTCTAAACCAGCTCTGTATAATAGAACTTTCTGCAGTGGCAGACATGATCTCTACCCGCACTGTCCATGAAGCAGCCGCTAGCCGCTGGTGGCTACTGAGCAGGTGAGGAATTGAGGTTTTAATTTTACTTAATTTAGATTTAACTGAGACTCAGGGAGGGGTGTGACGTGTCCAAAGTTACGGAACAAAGGCATGGATTCCACTGTGACTCCATTGCTGGAAACATGATTAACAGGCTACCTCGAATTTGGTGAATGAGAGGGCTGTCCTCCTGGGCCACAGGGCCTAGGGCCAGAAGATGTCATGGAGACCCAGATACTGGGGGGAGGATGGGGTTATCCTCTGGGCTTTGGGAGGCTCCCTGGAGGAGGCATCTTCCCTTGGAGGGAGGCAAGGAAGGAGATACCCCTTCAAGGACTCAGCATGGGAGGGACAGAGGGGTCCAAAGACCTCTGGCCTCTACCTTTCCCGACTCTTGACTTATAACAAGTGAAGACTTTTCTGAGCCTCTATTTCCCCATCTATTGAATGGAAGCCATTTTTACCAACTTCCCAGGGGAGGTGTGAGGTGTCCTTAGCTTGCTTCCTAGCAAATAGTAGTGCCCAGATGGTAGCTGAAATTATTGCTGATTTTGATCTTGTCTTAAGTCCAGGCTTGCCTCTATTCCCACCAACTAGGGCATCCCTGGGCTCCAGCTAAGGATCTGGAGGGTGGGACACCAGACCTACCGAGATGGTGCCTGTCCCGCTGCCGCTGGCTTTGATCTCTAGATCATCCTGGGCAGAGAACTGAAAGGAAAAGGGAAGGAGAACTTGGGGGCAGAGGATGCAGCAAAAGGTGGCTCAGATGCAGGGGTAGGGGTGGGGGTAAGGAGCAGAGCATCCGTAGGCAGTGGGGCCTTCGTGATTTCCCTAATTTGGGGTCTAGTGACTCACTGCCCACCTCTCCCCATGAAGGTGAAACATTTTAATAGAGCGTTTGTGGTGTCTACACTGTCCCAGAACAACACAACTGCTGGCTCATGCTGTGTCCTAATGTATGTTTGTTCCACTTTGCAGCATCTCCAAAGTCCCTATGCATGGAACAAGTCCCCACAGGACTCTTCTCCCTCCCATCTCTGCATCTACTCCTGTTTTCCGCATACATTCTTCCCTTATCGGCCAGAGTAAAATGTTACAAGTTGACATCCAATGCCAGCACCCGTGCTAAAATCCCATTGCTAATCTTAGAACACATCTGTCTTGGGACCTTTGCACTTGTTGTTTCTTCTGCCCAGATATCCACAAGGCTCACTTCTTTCTTTCCTTAAGGTTTTTGCTCAGATGTGACTTTCTCGGTGAGGTCTTCCCTGCCCAGCCTATCTAAAATTATGGCTCCCGATGTCCTTTCCTCACTTCATGCTTAATTTTTTCCCTCATGGCACTTGCCACCATTTAACACACTATATATTCTACTTATTCACATCTCTTCACTGTCTGTCCCCCCACTAAAATTCAAAGTCTACAAGGAGAGTGTTTTTTTTTTCTGTTTTGCTCATGGCCATGTTCCCAGTACCTAGAACAGAGTCTGGCCCACAGTAAAGATGGGTTGAATGATTGAAAGTAAGTAATACCTCCTCCATGGAATAAGGTCATGGAAGTTACCTCACTCCCACACCCACATTATTTTCCCCTTTACACACTTATTTTCCCTGAGCTGAGAAAGTTTAAATTGTATATATTTATTGCCTTAGTTTCTTTCTTGACTGTAAATTCCATGAGATCAGAGATCACAGATCTTCCCTAATGTATTTCTAATGCCCAGGAGAATGTTTAGCACACAGTAAGTGCTCAGGAAATAGTAGAGTAAATTAATGAATACATCGACAATATAGACAGTGGTATGAGATAATCCTGGGGAGGGAGATAACTGGCAGGAACATGCCTCTTGGCTTCATCCCCAATACCTTTGCTGACCGCTGCTGGTAGGCATTGTTCTGATCGATGAGCCACTTCACACTCACGGCTCTCTTGGGGGCATGGATCTGTACGTGGAGATCCTGGACACCCTTGAAGGGGACAGCTTGGCGGAAGCGGGTGAGGGCCTCGATGGCCACCACCGTGGTCTGGGTGTTGGGATGGGGGCGGAGGATCAGTGCCAAAGACAGCGCCCCGGCAGCACTGCGGACAGCTCCTGACAGTGGGCCGGGCTTCTCAGCACCTTGGCTAGCGCCCCCACTTCCCCACCCCCACTCCAACGCCCACTTCCCAAGGCCCGGGTCACCTGGGTGGACCTGAATCCTCCTCCTGGCTCCCGATTCTCCAGTAACCACTTGGCGATGGCTTCCGTCTCATTGTGCCGGCCCAGCTCCAGCTTCTGCATCAGTGCGTAGGCGGTGGCCTCAACGGTGTACAGGGAGTTCCCCTCTGGGTTCTCCACTGGCCAGTGGGTTTTGTCTAGAAGATGGAGGGCTGCCCTGTCACTCAGATCTGGGCTCACCTACCTAAACTTGCCCTCTCCTGGTGTCATTTTCTCCTCTGTTATTTTATTGAGCACTTCAAGGTGAAACATATGGGCATATTTTCAGAACCTCTGCCTCCCCCAAAGATGGTGGGAACGTTGAGGTCAGCGCTTGTCCTCCTTGGTTTCTCAAGTTGTGAGTTCAAGGTCTGGCACACTACAAGGGCTCAGTAAGTGCTAGGTGGTGAGTCACACATTGCTGGATTTGTGACCATGCAGTCCCCGCTCCACCCTGTGTCTGTGGTTAACACACAGTTGGTTAAGAAGTGGCCCACACCCACTCTGGCTGGCAAAGCTGTCCAGACGGTCATTGGCTCGGGGACTCTTGGTGAGGGCAAGAGCATAGGAGACAATGGCTACAGCAAAGGTTGTCTGAATGTCGGGGAGTTTTCTCTCCAGGAAGCCACGGGCTTGCTCCATGCTGGCAATCAAATTCTAGACAGAGAGAGGAGGCTAGAGGGAGGTGCTCGGAGAAGAGGGTTTGAGAGTCAGAAGAGAGGGATGGACTGAGAGGAGCATGAGGGTGGGGGCAAGGGGTACAGCACCCTGTAGATCCCGCCCTCGTCTTTGGATCCTACCGGTATCTTCTGGCCGCACAGCTCCTTCCCCTCATTCAGGGCAATCAGCACAAGAGCTGTGAGGGAAATATCTGCCTCGGAGCCTTTGTAACCACCCTGTGGACAAAGAACCCCGTTCATGACCCCCTTAGCATCTTGGGGACATCTTCCCCAACCTCTCCTGCCTGAGCTTGAAAAGTTCCCAGGTGCTCAGCTCTGGGCCAGATGGTGCCGAAAGCGAGATAGGGAGAGAGAGAAGAGGCATCCTGAAGCCTGCCTGTGTGGGGTCTGCCTTCCTAACAAATGCTAACAGCTGCAGAGGATGCTGGGCCAAACCCTCTACACGATCTCAAGAACATTCTGGGTGCAGCTGCATTTTCCTGAGGAGGAAACCGAGGGCCTGAGAGATGAGGTCTCCCCATTGCTAGCAAACGACTGACTTGGAGTTCAAAATCCTCTTTGGTCGCCTAGCTTCCACCTTCAACCCCTGACTAGGTACTGAGCTGATGAGTGTGCCCCCAAAATTCATGTCCACCCGGAACCTCAGAATGTGATCTTATTGGGAAACAGGGTCTGTGCAGATGTAATTAGTTAAGAAGAGGTCATACTGGATTCCATGGGCCGTATCTCCTCCGTCTTGTGTCCTTATAAGAAGGCCGTGTGAGAACACATAGAGGGAAGAAAGGCACGTGAAGATCGAGACAGGGTTTGCAGTCATGCAGCTACAAGCCAAGGAATGCCAAGGAAACATCCATGAACAGGGAGTAGTGAGCGGTGAGGCTTGGCAGGACATACCAAAGAGAGTGATTTGGTAGATAGAAACTGTCATGGGCACCTGTGAGCCATGGAAGGTGTTTGAGCAGGGGAGAGACCACCCCCTCCCCACCAGACTGTTTGAAATCTGTTTCTGGAGGCTGATGTGGAAGAACATTGGCGGGGACAGGTGTGTTGGCTGGAGGATGGGAAGTGCTCAGACCCGGTGGGAGGAGGGCCAGACTGGCTCCTGCTTGATGTGGGGGTGAGGGAGAGATGGGGTCCCAGATGTGCCCAGACTTCCCCATGGAGCACAGGGTGTTCCAGAGCAGGGCAGTGGGATGCCCGGCCTGAGGCCTCTCCTGTTCTCATCCTGCCTGTGAACACGTCAGGTCCTGAAGTCCCCTATCCATGGTTGGTTTTGTTTGAACGGCCCAGGCAGGAGGGCAGTGGGCACCTGCATGGATGCCATGACCACGGGGCCCCCCTCCAAGAAGTGGCCGTCCTGCGCCTGCCTCTGGGTGACTATCCAGTTGGCAGTGGCGCAGAGAGAGGGCAGGTCGAGTGCGCCGTTTGTCATGATGGGATAGGCCAGGGTGAAGACCCGGAACACGTAGCTTGTGAGCCTGTTGAGGAGGAGACGGGTGGGTGAGGACTGGGATTGTCAGCCAAGGGAGTTCGAGGACAAGAGCGTCTACACTATGGGAGAGTCTACACCACAGAGCACACGGCTCTAGACTGGGCCCTGCTTTGCTGCTCCCCAGGTCTGCCAGGGTGGAGTACCACCGGCCCATGGACTGCCTACCCAAAGACCCTGCAGTGTGGGTGCTCCCGGGGTCACCAAGCCCTAGGCTGGCCCCTTGGGCTCCCTTAGGGTGGGGGGACGGTTGGACTGCTAGCATCCTTGTCTTTCCTTACCACGTGCTTCCAGGGCTTCCCTTGCTCGTGTGGTAAGTGCCATCCGAGCTCCGGTGGGTCAGCATCCGGGTATAACCTGCAGGGGGGTGTGTAACAGGTGGAGGAGGACTTGTAGGAGAGTCCACGTTTGGGTGTGGCTATGAAGGGGGGTCGGTTACCAGGCATAATCTGGGGGGGGGACAGGGTGTGGGTATGACTTGGGGATGTAGCACGTCTAGATGTAACCTGGGGGATGTGAGTTGTCCAGGTGTAAGGAGCAGGCTGCCAGGCCCAGGTGTAATGAAGGTCACGGGCAGGTGTGACAGTGGGAGCCCGATGTCGGTGTGGCTTAGGGGAGACTACTCCTGGGTGTAATCTGGGTGCCCCCTCTCAGATGTATTCTGAGCATTACTCCTTGGGTATTACCTGAAGGTTACCTGGGAGTTTATTGTTTGGGAGTAATATTGGGGGTGACACCTGGGAGTTACTGAGCATCTGGATAGGGGTGGGTGTCTGAGTGTAACTGAGGAGAGGGGTCAGTGTCCAACTTAACTTGAGTGTGTCTGGGTGGAACCAGGGGCGTGCATCTCTGGTTGTTACCTGGGGGTTCGGATGTAGTCTGGGAAGGTGTCAGCATCCAGGTATACCCAAGAGGCCACCACCTGGGATTTCTCTGGGGTTTTCTGCTTGGGAGCTCCCTGGGAGTGTACCTAGGGGCATGGCACTGACTGGGTGTGACCTGGGGCACTGTCTGGGTGTAACAGAACCTGAGGGTTCGCTGCTTTGGGGTAAACCAGGGTTTCTGTTTTCAGACGGTAGCCTGGGAGAGGGGTGCAGGTAAAAGGGTAACCTGAGGGTCACTGTTGGGGGTCTCCTTGAGATGATTTTTTTGGGGTCCCTGTTTGTCATCTGGGAGATGAGTTGGTTCAGATGACATTGTCTGGAAGGGCTCCCTGGGGTCACCCCAGCCACCCTCCCAGTGAGTCGTCCCAGACTCTGATCGAGGTCCCAGGAGCTCTCACCGCTGACAACGTTCTTCATCACCTTTTCCCTGTGTTCCACTCCGACTTTGCCCCACTGGCCCGTGGCATCCAAATACTGGGCCAGGATGACCACGGGTGTCAGGGAGCTCAGCGTCTGCTCGGGGCAGCCATATGGGAGCGTCAGCAGCTTCTGTGTTTCTGAAGGTGTCAGGCTGCCCAGGACTGTCTCACCAAGGATGTCACCTATCAGGTGGGCAGGGTCACCTGGAGAATGGCCTACACCCACCTGGCTCCCCAGTCACCCCACACGGGCACCTCCAGCCCCTCCTGTCTGTGATCCCAGATGGGCCCTGCAGGAGCCTGACCCCAACCCCACCCCATCGCCACCAGGAGCCAGCTCCATCCTCAGCACCTTGGACGCTGACAAACACCTCTGCTTCTGTATTGGGCATCTTGTTGAGAAAGTCCTGTCTTGATAGCCGCTCCGTCTGGGTTTGACCTGAGCAGAAACAACCCTCTGTGATGAGCAGGATCTGGGGCTGGGGAGGTCAGGGGACTCGGAGCCCAGAGGGAGCTCGGCTGGCGGAACCACTCATTTCAGCCCCCTCCCTTCACCCTGGCATGGTCCCAGGAGCCTACATGCTTCTTGCAGACCTCACAAACCTTGGGGGTTCAGGAAGATACTACGGGGTATGCGTTGTATTTGCCCTCCTGCCTGTGGGATGTAGTAAGAAAGCAAGTTAAACACAGCAACAGCACCGGTAAAGAATAACGACCATCACAAGGGCAGTAGGAGGAAGCATTGCTTAGCTATAAAGAGCACAGACTCTGGAGCCCAAATATCTGGGTTCAAATCCCAACTCTTCTGCTTCCTAGCTGTGTGACTTTGGGCAACTTACTTAACCTCTCTGTGCCTCCGTTTTCTCGTCTATAAAAGGTTCCTACCTCATCTGGTGGTTCTGAGGGGTCAGCAAGTTAATATTCTTAAAACACTTATAGTGTAAGTGTTGAACATATGTTTGTTAAGTAAATAAAATGAGTAAATAAAGTGTCACTGATGGGTCACCCACAAACTTATAATTTTCATTGCTAACAAATAATAAGTTTTTCACAGCTCTCTGATTATTTGATGTCCCCAGATTGCAAATGAGGAAACGGAGGCTCAGAGAAGTTGTGGCCCAAAGTCACACAAGCAGAGACGAGGCTTGAAGCCAAGCCTTCCTCCACAGTCCTGAAGAAGGGTCTCTGTGAATGAACTTTCCAATCTGTTCTCTCGCATCTCAAGCCTGCCCGGGGAAGCCTGCTTGCTGACCCTGGGCCCACGTGTCCTTCCTGTGATCGCTCAGCCTGGGCCCTAGGGAAGCCCCGCTGTCTGCACCGGCAGCAAGGGGTGGAGGGCGCCCGTTACCCGGACCAGCAGTGTCTTCTTCACGTGGTCCTGGATCCCGTAGCCCACGACCTTGACCTCCACGTCCACGTTGCCTATCTCAAGTGGGAGGAGCACGAAAGAAACCATCTTGGAGGAGGTGGGGGGCACGGACACCACCTGGCGAGATGGGGCTCCTGGCTTTGACATGCTGCACAGAGGCTCCTTATGAGGGAACTCCACACGGACCTGGGGCAGGGTGGGCAGTTAGGGCACCCTGATGCATGGGGTGGCCCAGGACCCTAGAGTTCCAGTCCCCTCCCTGTCTGCTGCCCTGAAAATCCTGGATCTAGTGGTTGAGAGCAAAGACCCTGCCTGCCACTTTATGTGCTGTGTGACCTTAGGAAAGCTGTTAAACCTCTCTGTGCCTCAGATTCCTCATCTCTAAGAGGAAGCCGATAACGGCACCCACCTGCTGAGGTTATTGTGAGTTTTAACTTACAAGATGCCTTAGAAGCTTTTCAAAGCTCCTAAAAGATGGACATGCTCCGTCTCCTTTATAAAATACACGTTGTGGCGGGGAGAGGAGGGCTCTGGGCTTCACCTTGACCTGGCGGTCCTTGAAATTGTACAGTACAGCGTGAATCTGGACCTGCTCGTTCCTGATCACGGAGGAGGGCAACTTAAGATCCACAAAGAACGGTTTCATGACAGTCAGCTCAAAGGGGTCCGAGACGCAGAGACCTAGAGTCAGGAGAGCACCTTGGCATTAGGCAGAGGCCACCTGCCCTGGGGCTGGGCAGGGCCACCATTCTCCCATCTTATCAGTGCTTGGCTGTGGGGTCACCTTGTCCAGCCTTGAGGCTGACAGCCACAAACTGCCACGTGGTGATGGAGTCTGGCACGTTCACGAGAGCACTGTAGTGGGAGATACTGCCGGAAGTGGGGTTTGGGGGGATGACATCAGTAAGTTCGTGCTGCTCGCACAGAGCCTCTGGATTGGGGGTCCCTGTCCACGGCTAATGATCACTATGGAGGGGTCAGTGGGTCATCCTCACTAGAGGGCCATCATTTTAGGGGAACCACTGGGATCTCTATCCCCCATCCAGGGACGTTCCCATCAGGGGACAATGCTGAGAACTCATTGTCGCCACTAGAGGCATTGGCCATGACTGACATCCACTGGTCTGGGGAAGGGCCGGGGAGCAGGTGCTGGCCTGGAGACCATGGCCTTACCCGGATTCACTTTTTGGCAGAGTAAACTTCCTCCAAAGCCAACTCTCAGGGAACAAGGTCCGGACAGGGAGGTCTTCCAAGAAGATGTCATCAAATTCTTCATCGTCATCCACTGCGGAGAGCCGATGTGGTGACGTGGGGAGGGCTTCACGTCTCTCCTTCATGTCTCTCCCGTGGCCCAGCACACTCCTCAATGGAGTCCTCTCACCCCATCCGCCCCGGGCCTGTCCCAGAGCCCTCCACGCCCCTAGTGAAGCCTGCACCCCTCTGCCTCCTGCGTGGTCCCCTCACTTGTTCCCAGAAGCAGCTGCTCCTCCCGGACCTCCCGAGACAGGGCCTCAGACAGATGGCAGCAGCTCAGGAAAGCGGCGACGCAGGCTGGCCCATAGCGGACGTGCTGGGTCCTTTTCTCGCACGACAGCCCCACCGGGCTCTCCCGGAGCCCAGCCTCGCAGCACTTGCGTTCCAGCTCTGTCTCGAACTTATTCACTGTGGGCCAGAGCGGGGAGGGCTGAGCAGACCCTGGGGAAGCTCAGACCCATCACGTCCACGCCATGTACCCCTGAA
The DNA here is from genome assembly GCA_032199065.1 of Smutsia gigantea. Classification (NCBI taxonomy): domain Eukaryota; kingdom Metazoa; phylum Chordata; class Mammalia; order Pholidota; family Manidae; genus Smutsia; species Smutsia gigantea. The sequence goes on along the minus strand of JAVSCE010016227.1, from coordinate 64,439 downwards.
CTACTCGGCAGTGAGCTAGCAGATGCCAGTCTTAGCGCTGTTCCTGTATCTTCCCCTTGAAGCCTCACGTTGAACCCATGTGGTGAGTTCTGATGAAGAAGCGGAGCAACAGAGAGGTCGATTCACCGGCTCAGGGTTGCACAGCTCACAAGTGGCAGAGCTGGGACTGGAATCCGTGATATTGATTCTTCCTCCACCTCCCCCTCCTCTTCCTCCTCCTTTTTCTTTTTTTGACAGGGATTGTGAACAGATGCCATGTTTACTTACTAAACATGCCATTTCAACTCCTGATTTTCATTATGCATTTTTAAAAAGTGAAAATGCAGAACTTGCTAGAATATGCGAGGTCAAGTCGAATGTTTCTAAATTAGCAAGCTGAAGGAATGCATTTGAAGATAAAAATAGTATAGCCATTTAGAAATCTTACTGTCCACCATACAACACAATTAGAACATCTGTAGTTAAATGATATAACTGATCATTGCCATAAATAAAAGTTTATATGATAAACTTTTCCCAGGTTAGCATGATCTTTTTATATTGAAGCTAGAGTTGGGGTTTTGCCTGTTTTTATTACATTTCACTTATTTTCCCTGTGCTTAGATGCACCAAGTCATTAGCATTGTTCAAAGAGACTGAAAAATCTAATATTCATATAATCTATGCTTCTAACACCATTCAGTTCTGCTTGCCATCTTCCTTGAGCTCCAGGCTCAGAGTGTCTAGCTTTGGTCCACATCCCAGCCTCGGGGATGGCAGGTTTGCTAGATACTATCCATCTGCACTCAGCTCCCACCTTTTCTTTTGTTAAATTCCCTTCAGTATCACAGAGGCTAGACGTCTAAAAACGACATTTCCCAGACTCCCTTGCTGCTAGGGTTCTCGACGGCATTAGATTCTGGATTGGAAGGTGGAAGGGAAGCGAGACCATTTTTCCTGCAGCAGTGGTAGCTGATGGGTGAGCCCCAGAGTATCTCTGTTTCTGTAATGGGCACAGTCCTGTGTTCTGCCACCTGTCTCATGAGACCTATTGGCAGCAGTTTCCTGAGATTTTATGCATTGCAAGAACTGATGAGGAACAATTTGAAAACTCTGCAAGCAGCCCTCCAACTTCCAATCCTATAGCCGATAGCGATTTTGAAAGCACCAGACTCCCATCATCAAATCCCTGCCTCCCTGCTTGAAGTACCTTTCAAGTGATTTCAGCTTATTGTTCTAAGCCCTGGTGAAGACAGTATGATAGGGAGTCAGGAGGGGCACGTTCAGCTTTAGCTCTGACCTGTATTCCTCTTGGTCTCCAGCCTCTTCAGGGAGCGGCGCTGGCGGCTGGGAGGGGCGTTCTGGGGGCAGTGCCAGTCTGGGGGTCCGAAGGAAGAATGATAGGACAATTGTCAAGATCATTATCAACATCCTTGGTATTTATGGGGGCTTACTGTATGCTAAGAGCTTTATATGCATCCCTTAGTTTTATCTTATGGTCTCCTCCTATTCAAGAATCACCGCTTAATAGCTGTGCAGTCTTAAGCAAGTCACTCAACCTCTCTGGGCCTTAATCTCCCAGCTATGTGAAATGGTATGATTTGTAGTTCTATCAGTGAAACTGTGCATCTAAAAGTACTTAGCATAGGTTCTGGCTCATGGTAAATAGAAACTGTTATTAATATCACTATTTATAGCTGAAAGAAGACACTCCTAGTCCTCTCTGGTGTCCATTCTGCCCCCTCATCTGTGGCAACTAAACCTCCATCTTTTCTACATCCCTCAGAATGAACACTACATTTCCCGGCCTCCCTTGCATCTATGGGGCCATGTGACTGAGTTCTGGCCAACGAGGTGTGAAAGAAGTGTCTCCTTTTCCCTCTTCCCTTCATCCTGGTGCGTGGCGTGAGGTCCTGGGGAGGTGCCAGCTTGGAATATAGCAGAGCAACAAGCTAGAAGGAGCCTGAATCCCAGAATGACTTCAGGACCCACTGGGTGAGACATAAATCTTTGTTACTTGTTTAAGTTACTGTTTACTTGTATCTCTAATACGCATGGCCAAACCTATACCTTAACTAACACACAGTGGGTTACTTCTGTTACTATCCCTCATTTTATGGACAGAGAAATCAAGGCTCAGACAGGAAGTGTGACTTCTCTAGGGTCAGTGGCCGGATCCTAGATTTTAGCCTGTCTGACACCAATCCCCATGTTCACCACTGGACAGTACCTGCCGACCTCTTACTCCCGTCCCCTCCCCACCTTGGCTTGTACCTGAGCTTGCAAGGGTGTCCATCCCCGTGCTCATCTTCAGGTCCAATCCAGCATCCTTGAACACAGCAAGCCTGTCTTTCCCACTGCCTGCTGTGCAGCCAAGGTCGTGGTCCTCCACCACATCCCAGACCTGGGGGTCAAGAGAGGAACCCGGGCTTGCAGCCTGTATGACCCCCTCCACAGAAGGGGCAATGGGGCTCTGTAAAAATTCTGACACCATCTCTCACTGCTGAAGTCCTTATCACCCTCCAGCCTCTATGCTCTGCACTAGCTCGTTGAATCCTCAAAACTGTGGAGGTTGCTCATTTTACAGCTGAAGAAGCCGAGGCTCCAGCTAGAATCTCCGGGCCACTTCTTGGCCTAAGGCCATATGCTCTTACCTTCTTCTGTGTGAGCTTGTGTTTGCTGTTCAAGACATAGACAGCCTTGTCCACGGCTACCAGCCCCACGGTGGCCTCAGAATCACCTGTCACCTTCAATTCTACCGGGCTGTTGGGCTCCAAAGTCTGGACGAGTCCTTCATTCTTCAAGCCAACCTTCAGCTGAGCCAGGAAAAAGAAACGTGTTAGGAAAAGGAGCTCATATGCTCCAAAGGGCTTCCGCAAGTCCACTTTCAAGTTCATGTTCCCTATGGCTCTGATGAAGCATCTGGAAACTCCACCAGCTCAATCTCAATGCCACATATTCACTCGTATCGTCTCCACTTCCTAAGTTGAGCTTTTAAAGCTGCATCCCCTCTTCATCCTCTACCCTGTCCCAGACTGGGAGCCCTTGAACATGGACAGACCCTCCGTCTGTCTAAGCTGTATGACGGGGAGGGACAACTTCAAGGAGTTTGGCTCACCGTCCCCATGCATCTGTCATTCACGTCGATCCATATGGAGTCGGCCACCAGCTCAGGGTCCTGACCTGCACCCTTGGGCAGTAAGTAAAAGGCCAGTATGCGGAAGGAGGGCAGCATCTCTGGAGTCACATCGATAATGGCCGCCGTGTAGACACTCCCATGACTTTTTAACTGATGCTTGGCATACACGATCTGGCCCTTACTCAGGACCTTGGAGACAAGTGAGGCCAAGGATGAGAAAAGTGGGGCCAGCCTTTCCCGGAGGCCGTCCCAGCCCACAAGGGAAGCCCACGGTCCTTGTGCTTCGGCCCCTCGGTCTGAGGTCACTCCAGATGGTTCCCACATTCACACCATTGTTCATAGTTTCTCCAACCCATGTTCCAGGGAAATCATTTCTTGGTTCAAGTACTGGTTCTAGGCCCTCACCAGGATGGTGAAGTGACTGATACGGTCCCTGGCTGATGGATTCTTATGTTTTGTGTTGAAGTTCAGCTGGAGGTTGCTGTCAACTTCTGTGCCCAGTGTCTTCACCTCGATGTGCAGGAAGTTCCCCGACCCATCCTGAGTTGAGTAAGGCCAAGCTGTCATCCTGGCTGAAGCCGGCTCCTTGAGCTGCACAGACTCATCAGTTTCCACCTGGGGAGAGTGGTGGGCAGGTAAACCCCAGCCCTTCCAACTCACGCAGCACCCGCCATCCCTGCCCCGTCAGGTTGGTACCAGGATAGGGAGCTTTTCCAGATTTGCCTCGGTGTTGATAGTCAGAGTGGCCACCCCACTGTCTGAGGTGTACGTTTTCTGGTTTTGGCAGCGCACAAGGACTCTGGAGGCTGGGGACCCATCAGGGTTTGAGACGAAGACCTGGGGTGGAATCTGGTGTAAGAGGAAGGACAGGCCTGGGGGTGGCCTGACATGCGAGCTGAGTGCTGGGAATTTGGTCTGGGCAGGACGGCCTTGTACCGCCACACAAGCTGGCACACTGAACAATGCTGGGGCATTGGGGGTACCATTCATATCAGCATCTTTATAAAGGGCTCCCCTTTGAGTCGTGCATGCACAGCCGTGTGTGGTGGCCTTTGGTATTGGTGTGTAGGGCGGGGGGAGACGGGAAGAACCGGTGAGGGGAGAGGGTGGGAGGTGACGTGGAGGTCTTGGGGAAAACTTGAGTAGGATTGGCACCAAAAGATGTCTCTAGTTTTCTTAATGCCCATCAGATATCTCCAAGTAGCCCCAAAAGAATGCATGTAAAAACTGTATGCTTGTTGTGCAAATGTAGCCTCAATATAAACCCCTAAACACCACCTTCCAGCCTGACTATGGCCTCTAAACCCCGCCATGGAGAAATTCTGGAGCCTTCACTGTGCTTTGGGGAGACCTGGGCCAAGACTCAAGGGAACCTGGGGACTGGTCTGAGGGGCATGATAGATTTAATTCTCAGACAGATGAGTTTTGGGGGCAGGTGAGTCTGGTGTGAGATTTTATCCCCTGGAAGGGGCCTCTGTTGGGGGGAGGGGTCCTGGAATTGCTGGGTGGAATGAACCCAGACTCTGACCCTAAAGTGGAAAGGCATCCCTGGCTTGAAATACTGGGGTGTCCTGGTGAACTTGATGTTGTATGGGCTCTGGACGATCTTCACCCCGGAGGTCTCGGCCTGGACCATCTCACCCCCTGGAAAGACAGGGAGACCGTGAGGTCTGGCGGGGCTGCTGGTATGAGGAAGGAAAATCAGTAACATAATTTCAGTTCCTCCCAGCCTTCCCAGTGTTTCCCCGTTTTTCTGAAGAGGAAACTGAGGCTGGGGGGCAGCCAGAGGTCATGTTCTGGGCCAGGAAAGAACACATGTCCTGACCTCAGCTAGGAGCCTGGGTCAGTGTGGTACCTGAGGAGAACACAGTAACGTTGACAAAGATTGAGGCCCCCGTGAAGTTCTCTTTTGGGTCTTGGAATGTGGCCATCAACGTAGCCTTCTGGAGGGAGACACGGCCCAGGCCTTCCGAGATCTGCTCTCGGAGTTGGAGAGAGAGAGGAGATGGTTTCTCGGGGAGTGAAGAAGAGTTGAGGGAGGGGACGCGTGGGAGCAGAGTGGGAGAGAGGTTGGGACTCAGTCACCTCAACCCTCTGCAAGGAGCTCTGGATGGGCATCCGGCGGGAATCCAGCTTCACCCCGAAGATGGCCAGAGCATGTCCCTCCACCGGTTTGTTGAATATATACCTGGGGGACGTAGGGCATCCCACTGGCTCTGAAGCATCCGCACCACCGCACGTGGCTGGAGGGATAGCTTGTATAATCTCACGGGGCTGCAGCAAAGGCTGTGAAACTTTGGGAGGGGCAGACGTGGCCACTGGAAACTTAGATGGTCTCACTGCTGACCCACACAACCCTGGGAGGGGGCCAGTGTGTCCCATAAAGCCTTGTTGAGTGTCAGATGTGGCCTGTATACCCTCACAAGATGGTAGAGGTAGATGAGGCGGCTTGTATAATGTGATTGGGTTTGCTATAACGTCAAGAAGTGGCGGGCGTGGCCCATACAACCTTAGGTGGACAACATGGCCTGTAACACACTCATAAAGCTGTGGAGATGGGCTGTAAATCCCATAAGGCAGCAGATATGGCAATCTTGTAGAGCTGCAGAGATGGTCCAGACAATTTCATGAGTGACAAAGGTGTCCTGTACAACCTCAGAGACCTGAAGGGATGGTCTGTACAACCTCACAGGTGGCACGTGTAGTTGGTATGACCTCATGGGACAACATAGGTGGCCAAGAATGTCTCATGGATGGCAGAGAGTGTCTCTACCATATTCTAAGTGCCACTGTAGTGACCTGGCTGGGGGTTAGGGCACTCACTGGGCCTTGATGTCCACACCCAGGGCCTCATCGTTGAGGGAGAAGAAAGTCTTGTTTGGCGTCAACTGGACCTCAAAAGACGGGAGCACTGGGTGGATGAAGGCAGTGGGTACCCTCAGCATTTCGTTGACCCTCTTGTCCCCTCCCCATCCCACTCCTTCCTTGTGACTCAGGCAACCCCCAAGGGCTGGAACACGTGGTCCTATCCACCAGGACTCAGCTCAGACCCCGGTGCACAGTAGGTGCTTTCCATTTCCAGCCCTGTTCCTTGCATGTCCCACCTGGCCCTCCCTGTCACACCCTGCTCACCATACTCCTTCACATCAAAGGCCGCCTTGAACTTCTGCTGGGCTGCACTTTGGTAACTGGCTTCAATGCTCCAGGTCCCGAGACTGAGGCACAAGAAGTTAGAAGGGAGACCAAGAAAAAGAATCTCCATCCCTCCAGCCCCAGGGCTTCCAGCAAGGTACCTGATGAGCTCTGGGAGGTGGAAAGAGCTTGTGTAGAAACCTTCCTTGGCCAGCAGATCCTGGCTGACCACGGTGATGCCCTCTGGATTCTGTGGGAAGAGAGGGTGGGTGGCTCATGCCCCAGGCCCTCAGCCCATGACACAACCCCAGTGTCTGGGATCCACCAGCCCATCAGGAGAGGACACCTTGATGTCCAGAGTGAATGTTTTGGTCACAGGATCCAGCTTGTGGTTCACAGCAAACACCCGGTATTGAACTGGAGGGAGAGGGAAGACTCTGAGCACAGGATAGATTTTGGAGAAGGGGTGTAGTTATCTGGGGAAGTGGGGTGGGGGATCTTGAGAGGAGGAACGTGTCGGGCATTGGGGGATACTGGGGTTGAGAATCAGTGCCTGCTCCAGGCCACGTGGCTGGGGGCTGTACCTAAGTGGTCAGGGGTGTAAATGGTCTTGTCTGTCTGGATGAAGATGTAGCCAGCGTGGGGAGCCACCAACACCATCTTCTCCATGAATGAGGCCGAGCTGGATGCCCAGGTTGCCCGGATGATGACATACTGCTGTCCGGGTTGTGGGGGGAACACCACGCTCTCTGGAATCTGGGGAGACATGCCCCGCCCACCTCAGGACCTGCTGGGCTCTCCTCTCTGGGACAGATCTTGGAGAGGAGCACTTGAATCGGGGCAGTGTGGCTGTGCCTTTGGAAGCAAGGTCGCCTCTTCCGGCCTTGCTCGCCGCTCCTCCCCAGGGACATGGGGCCAAGGCCGGCTGCGGTCCAGTCCACGCGCAGCTTCCCAAGCCACCAGCAGAGGGCGCCCCGTGTTAATTCGCACCGCGTCGTAGGGGCTAACTAATCACCGCCCCTTCTGGGAGCCCAGACTTTGGGGACTTTGGATTTCTAAATGGACGGGACACGAGACCAGCGGTGAGTGTACGCAAGCGCTGCTTCTATTCTCCAGTGTCCCTCGTGCGGAGTTCTAGGGTCCGCCGCTCTCCACTTGCTGCTGACCCAGGGCCTCCCCTTTGCAGCCACCCCTCGTGACCTGTCACCTACCACCACGGGTGCCTGGTTCATGAAGTGGTTGTCCGGCGAAAGAATGAGCTGGCTTCTGGCCAGCACCGTCTTTCTCATCGGGAAGTCCCACACGGTGAGGTTCACCTTGAAGGTCCTGGTCAGCAGCTCCCTGGAGTCCAAGTGAGCCTGCACGTGGATGTTCTCGGGGCTGCCAACGCGCAGGACTCGGGGGGTCACCAGGATGTATCTGCCAGTAGACACAGACGGGGCACCGGGGGACTCACGTCGGGGAAGCAACAGAAGAGACAGGCAGGGTCGCCTGCGGGGAAGCACGCAGAGGACAGATGTGCGGGCTGAAGGCTGTTTCCCAGACTCACAGAGGCTCAGCGTGGGCGCAGGGGGTCCAGAAAAGGAGTAGAATCCACCCCAGGGGCCAGGGCATATCCATGGCGGTGGGAGGGTGATGTGGGGCTGCAGCCTGTCTTCTTATTCCTCCCAGCTCCAGACTGTTTACCTTGGCCTGTGCTGTCTGAGTTAATATCCAAACGGATGTGGGGAGGGAATCCCCATAAATCGAATGGGGGCAGAGGGGGCTGCTCCTCCCTTCTCAGCCAGTCCTCCACTGGAGGCTGGCCACAGTTGCATTGAAATGTGTCCCACCTGCCCCCTTGGTGGCCAGAGTGGTTTGGGGGTGGTCCTTTCCATGAGCTAGGGGGACTTATCCTGAAGCCTTCCCCTCCCCCAGCAAGGAGCCTGGGCCAAGTGGATGGAGCGCTGGACTCAGGGTTTGGTTGTGATTGGCTGGTAGGCGCAGGAGGAAATAGGATTATCTCCACCTCTGCCCTTGTGAACTTGGCTTTCTGGGGTAGCTGCTCAAATTATGTCTTCATTTCCCAGTTGCAGGAATGAGCAGCCATATGGCATTTAGCCGTCTGGCTCCAGGACCCGCTATAAGGGAACTTCTTGCTGGTCTTCTGATCTTTCTGCACCCAGCACGCACTGCATGATTTTCTCCTCTCGAGCACAAGACAATTATGCTTGGTAAATTGTGACCATTGTTCATTGTTCTTAAATCATGCCAAGCTCTCTGGGCTCCTTTTCCAGAAGGCAAATTATACATGTTAAGTCAGGGATGAAAACACATCATGCTTGAAGCATTCCTGGAAGAAATCTTTCTCTGTCCCAAAATAATCCTCACTGGCTATTTGTTATGCCCATTAAAGCAGTGGAACCCACTTTGTGATGTCTGCCTCTTAGAAGCAGTCGGGATTGTAGACAAGTTTGTCTGGCTCTTCCTTCTTTAGTGAAGGCAATACAGCCAGTCTGGGGCGTCTTGCCTACTGGAGGACCCTGGATCCCCCAAAACAATGACAATACACATGGATTCAACAAAGATTCATTAGGTATTTACTGCGAGCCCAGCCCCACTTAGCACGCTGGGCACACAGTGGTGACCACAGTAGACAATATGCCTACCCGTGTGGAGTGGACGTTTACTGACAATTTATTTACTATGTACTTAAGGTCCACTTTCTCCGTAATCCCCATGCATTACGTTCAATGTGCGCCCACTTTCCTGACTCGATCTTTCCGTAATCCCCATGCATTACGTTCAATGTGCGCCCACTTTCCTGACTCGATCTTTGTAGAGAGCTTGAAAGTCAAGAGTGGTAGAGACAAAGAGGGTAGGTGGAATCTACTTATTTCTTTCAGGCATTTATTGAGTACCAACAGTGTGCCAGACGCTGTTCTACATGCTCTATGTACACTCAGAGAAGTCTCACGGCTGTGCTGAAGGATTACCACCTATTGTATGGATGAGGAAACTGGGGCCCCCAGGGGTGAGCAACTTGCCCCACGTCACGCAGGTGAGCCGTGAGGCTCCAGGTAATGATGCTCTTGAGTCTATGGTGAACAATCTCTTATGAAGCACAGAATCAATAGAATCCAAGTACGACCTGGACCAGGGAAGCAGGTGAGACGTAATTTGGAAGGTTCTAGAACATCGGTGTCCATTTAGCCGGCATGTTCCACAGTCCCAGGCTCTCAGGAAATCTCCATTGGTTCTGTTCAGCTCTCGCTTGGCTGGGGGGTGAACTCTTCTTTCCACATCTCTGTCCCTACACCAGGTGTCCACGTCCCCACTCTGCCCCAGGGGCTCCCAGGTGTCCAGGACTAGGGGTTGTCCAGAGGTAAGGGACGGCAGGGGCTCTGTTCTCGGTCCCTCCCACTATTCTGTGCAATCTGGTGCTCCCTCCAGCCAAGCTACTCCTCTATCTCCTGAGTGGGAATCCTTGCCAGGTAGGTGCATCGGAGCCACAGGGGTTTCTGTTTTGACTTCGGGACAAGTCCAGGAAGAGAAAAACTGCCCTTGGGTACTAGCGAGCAGCAGAGGAGGCAGACAACACTTGGAAAACAAACAGGGGGTTCTTTTGGGGTATAGCCAATGAACAAATGAATGGTGTCAAAAGTGGGTGCTAGGCAGATGAATGATAGGTGAGCTCACATGTCACCCATCTGTGCCCTCTAGCCCATCCCAACCGCAGGGCCCCCTAGAACAAGAATAAGCATTTGCTCTATAACTGATAATAAATGAATGTTATTACTTTTATATATATTTATTATATATTATAATACTTATTTATTATATATTATGTCATGCTGGGGACACAGCAGTGGCCAGGGTAGAAACTCTGCTCTTGGGGAGTGGATATTTCCGGTAGCCACGTTCACCTGGACTGTCCTTTTGAATCATCTCCGTAGCCCAATGACCCACTGACCCTTTTTGCAGATGCAGAAACCGAGATGCTGGAAGGTGAAGAGTCCTCCTGCCCGAAATTGTGCAGCTAGGAAACTGAGGCACAGGGAGGCTAAGGGACTTGCCCTGAGTCACACAGCAAGTGAAGGGATGGGGTGAGCTCAGGGTTTGAGAGGGAGCGGGAGGAGGGAAGGAGGCCGGGTGGGCTCCACCCAGCTCCGCCCCCACTAAGGGTCGAGCTCGCCGTCTCGCACGTGGTCACCAGAGGGCGCCAGCGAGCCTCGCGCGCCCGCCGCCCTCGCAGGAATGCCGCTGGCGGAGGCGGGGTCCTGGCGGCCGGCCCGGAGCAGCCGCAGCCGCGGTTCAGACTCTGCCAGCCAGCCTCCCACTCCTTGGGACCCCGGCTTCGCAGCGAGGGGGCCGTGGAGGGAGTGGAGGCCTTGCAGGGGTGTGTGGCCTCTGTTTTCGCCGCCACCTCTGCTTCCTCCTCCCCCTCCCCCTCCCCGTCCTCCCCCTCCCCCTTCCTCCTCCCGGGAAAGGCCGGGCAGCACCCAGGAGGCCAGGACTAACACCGGTATCAACATTACAATGAATGGCTGCATTTATGAAACACCTACTGTGTTTTGGCACCTAGTAGAGGCCTTCTGGCCAAAGGCCAGCAACGCTTCCATTTTGCAGGTGAGGAAACCGAGGCCCAGAGGGGCGCCACTGCCTGCTCAGGTAAGAGGTGTTTGGAGCTGCTTAGCGTGGAAAACGGTACTGCCAGCATGTGCCCAACTGGGCCACTTCCAGTGCCAGCCAAGGCTCTCTGGTCCACTTCACAATCCCCAAGGGCTTCTGCTCGCCTGCTTGTTTCCCCAAACGCTTCAGGAGCTGGCCTTGCGTCCTCACCCCGTGGGGCATGCGTGCAGCTCCTCCTGGTCCAAGGAAGTCTGAGGGCAGGAGAATTTTCAGAAGGTTGTTGCTGTGGGGAAGGAAGAATAATTCAGCAGTTGCCTTTGGGGTTGATGACTGGGTCCAAAAGCCCCGTGAAATTACGCCAGGTGCCTTCACGGAGCTCTCAGCCTAGTCAGGGAGCTTTACCAATAAACGAGCAGCTGCGAAGGCCCAGAGGAGGTTCCTGCCCCATCTCCAGTCAGGGAAGGCTTCCCGGAGGAAGTGGTATTTAATTTAGGCTGAGACCTGAAAGTCTCAGTCAAGTAAGAGTAACCGGTGAATCAGTAACTCAGTAAAGTAAAAGTCAGGGTCGAAGGTGGGACAGAGAAGATGGCTTTGTTTCAGGAAAGCCTGGTCAAAATCCCAGAAATGAGATGGAGCATGGCAGTTAGGGGAGGAGAAAAAGGTCTTTAAATCCTATTAGGCCATGGAAAGTCTCATTCTGATGCTCTTACCCACTCATTCATTCATTAGCAGATATTTAGCCAGCATGAGGCTGAGCAGACCAAGTCGGCTCCCCATGGAGTTGCGTTCTAGTGGGTGGACAGGGCAGGCAACACTAGCATGTGTCCCGGATGAGAAATAAAACAGGTTCAGGGGTCAGAGTGACAGAGTGCTATCTTGTGGTGATCAAGGATCTCGTGGGCCTAAGAAGGTGACATTTGAGCACCTAAAGGAGCTGAAGGAGGCAACCATGTGGATAGCTGGGTAAAGTGTTCTAGTCAGCAGGAATAGCAAGTGCAGAGGCCCTGAGATGCAAGTGGGCGTGGAGTGTTTAAGACACAGCAAGGAGGTCTGTGTTCCTGGAATGGAGTGGGTGGAGGAGAGAGGATGGAAGATAATTTGAGGTGCATATTCAAGAATCAGGTCCTGTAGAAGGCCTCCTAGTTTTGGCTTTGAATCAAAGTAAGACAGGGAACTGTTGGAGAGTTTTAAAAAGTGAGTGATGTTATCTTCCTGTTTTAACAAATTCAGTCTGGATATGTTCTTTGTTACTATGACTTGAAGTCCAAAAGTTACAACAACAAAAAGATGAATAAGTCCACAACATGAAAATAAGGCCGATACCACCACAGAAAAGTTTAAAAAGAAAGCAAATGGTAGAAAGTGTCACACTTCATATTACGGACTTCCTAATTTCTGTAATATGTAAAGAGTTTCTACGAACTAATAATAAAAATAGAAACAATCCAATAGAAAAAAGTTGAGCAAAAGTTGTGGTCAGAATGTCTGCAAAAAATGAAACCAAAAGATTCTTTGACATGAAAAGTCATCTAACCTCACTCATAAGAGAAATGTAAGTTAAAAGAAATGTGAGATAATTTTTACCCACTTGATTGGCAAACACTAAGAAAACTGATAACACACAGTGTGGTGAGGCCATGGGGAAGTGAGCCTGCTAATATATGGACATCCTCCCCAATAGAGAGGAATTTGAAAATGTTCATAAAAATTACAAATGGCAGAGTTTCTGTGGCCAAGTAATCCCATGACAGAAATACTTGCATATATGTGAAATGATGTATGCACACGAGGTTAGCCATTTATGTAATAGGAGAAAATTGGAGAGAGCCCAAAGATTCATCAGTACTGAACCAGTTGAATAAATTATCATCAGTCTACACAATGGACTATATTTCAGCTGGGCACTTATGAATGAGGGTGTCTGTTTGAGCTGATAGGGAAAAACTTCCAAGACACATTATTCAGGGAAAGACCTAGAGTTCACACTTTCATGTACAGTATGCTGCTGCTTATGGGAAAAAAAAAAAGAGTTTTAGAAAGAGCATTTTTTTTCTGTTTAAATACTCCATGTTTATTTTTAAAATTGTGGTCAGATATACACAACATGAAATTTACCATTTTAACCATTTTTGAGTATACAGTTCAGTGGTAGTAGGTACATCTACATCTCTGTGCAGCCATCTCCACCATCCATCTCCAGAACTTTCTATCTTCCCAAACTGAAACTCTGTCTCCATCAAACACCAACTCCCCATCCCCTCCCTCCAGCCCCTGGCAACCAGTTTTACTTTCTGTCTATACATTTGCATATTCTATGTAGCACATATAAGGTAATCATGCAATGTATTTGTCCTTTTGTGCCTGGCTTATTTCACGGAGCATAATGTCTTCAAGGTTCATCCGTGTTGTAGCAGGTGTGAGAATTTCCTTCCTTTTTAAGGTTGGATAATATTCCTTTGTGTGGATATGCCACAGTCTGTCTATTCACCAGTTTTTTTTCTTTATAATCAGAAAGAAAATGTGCATATGTGACTCCAGCATGTTGCAATAGGTAGGTAAGGGAGGGGGGGTCAGGAATCAAGTGACTGAGGGAAAAGGAGGATTAGAGAATTCTTTTAAAATCATTCTCAAGTATGTATTTTTGATTTTCAAAAACCCTGTGAATGGTTTACCTATTCAAATGATGTGAATGGATTGTGTGTGGGGAAAACAAATGCAGAAGGAGTGGGGAGGCTGCGGAAACGCTCCAGGTAGCACCGGGTGGGGGCCTGAGAAGGTGTTGCCGAGTGGTTGGTCCTGAATATATTTGCAGGTCAGTTGAGCAAGATCTGAATGAGCTGTGAGGTGTGCCAAGAGAGGAAGCAGGGATGACAAGAATTTTGGCTTGAGCATTCAGAAGAACAGATTTATCTTTGCTCTGATGGGGAAGACGGGAGTGGGAGGTGTGAGTGTAGAATCAAGAGCCAAGGGTTCGTGTGTCTTTGAAACGTTTTGAACATTGGTCAGTCTCTGTTGGTCACCAAGAGCGTCCAGCTAGAATTTAATAACAGTCCCCTCCCACCCCCCACTGCATATGTTTTTATAGTTGCCATCTGGATTGGTGATGATTCTTTCTTGTATGCAACAGAAACCGACTCAGGGTGATTTAAGCTGCAAAGGAATTTATTGGGTGGATACGGGGTGCTCACGGACTCACCGGTCCTGGGAGATGGGAAGGAGCGAAGTAGGGGTGCCAGGCAGCAGCTTAAATCACCCCCCTGAAACAGCAGTGGCTGCCAGACTTGGCAGTGCAATGCTTCTGTCCCTTCTACCACCTCCCTTTCCTGATCTGTCCTTTGCGTGGCTGGCTCTCAATTCTAAATCCTGTGCATTGGCTGAGTGGAATCGGGGTCACACGCTCATCCTCTAGCTGCAAGAGAGTCTGGGAGAAAAGGTCTGGTATTTTCTTGCACCAAGAGTCTGTGAGTCTGCTGTTTGGAAGACTGCATGCCCCACCTGCAAATAAATACCAAGTTTGACTTCTCTTGTGGTGACCAGGTATGGCTTTCCCTTCATGGCAAGGAGGCAAATTTGTTGCGTAAAATGATTCATTTAGGGGAGTTTTAAAAGATCAAGGGGATATTGGACATAAAATCGAGGACTGTGGAGACCTTTGGGTGGACGCAGGCAGGGACTATGGCTATTGTTCTAATGGTTGTCTGGTGGTGGGCTAGTATGTGTTCATTTTGCTTCTCTGCTCTGTTATGTTCCATCAGAATCTTGGATGGAAAGAGATAGCACACTCAACATGAATGATTTGGGGAGCAGTGAAGACAGGACAGTTTTTAAAGGCAGAGGGAGGGAGCCCTGCAGAGGGCAGTGCCGTCTCATTCTGCAACTGTGGGGTCCCGTCAGTATCTTCAGTCAGAGGGCCCAAGGAAGGGAGTGTTTCTCAGAAATTGGATCTGAAGCCTTAATTGGAGAGATGCTGCTAATCCGGTGACCCTGCATTTATCCAGCTTGGGGATTAAGTACCCTGATCTTTCTCCGCCCACTCTCTGATCTCCAGCTGACGCCTTTCATTGGCAAAACCCAGTACAGCCAGGAACCAAATGTGGAGGAAATTGGTTATGTGCTCCTTGGGTGAGCCTACGGAGGCAATCCAGACCTCTTGTACATGTGTACTTCATACATTCTTTTAAAACATTAATTTAATTTTTAAATTGAAATACAATTCACACACTGTGAAATTTGCCATTTTAAAGTGGTTCTGGGTGTAGTCACAAAGTTGCGTAGCCATCAGCGCTATTTGATTTCGTATATTTTGCAGGTATTCCAACATTGCTTCACAGTGGGAGGGGGGCAAGGGAGGAATTGATTCGATGAAGAATACTAAGTAGCCCCCATTATCTCTGGGGTGGCTCAAAGAGACCTTTTTCTAGGGCCCTGGACTCAGTGTTTCTTTTCCTAGAAGAGGTCACTGTAGACCCCTGAAGACCAGCATAGACTGAGTTAGACAGATTCCCGGTCTGGGCTTGATTCCTGCCTCCGCCCCTTGGCAACTGACAACCTCGGTTTCCTCCTTTATGGGCTGGGGAAGTTCTGAGTGCCTCCATCTCGTAATGCTGGAAGAACAACATTAATTAAAAAGCCATTGCCTGGAGCCCGGCATTCCAAGGTGGTAGCTGAATGTGAACCACAATAAAAACTCGGAGTGAAACAGAACAACGCAAGGGACTTTTCTTGCCATTTCAGCACCATCATTAGCTCTGCTTCGTAGTTAACACTTCGTAGTCCCCTGCCCAGAGTCCCCCAGTGAACCAGAGACTGAGTCAGCATTTACACCAGAGTCCGTTTGCTTCCAGATTCTCTAAAAAAGGGCCAAGAAACTTGGGGACACTGTCTTGGGGCTCTCTAGTGGGGCCTTACTGATTCACAAAATTTTAATCGTGATAAAATATGCCTAACACAAAATGAGCCGTCTTAACCATTTTGAAGTGTCTGATTCAGTGGCATTAAGCATATTCACATTGTTGGGCACCCATATCCACCGTCCATCTCCAGAACTTTTTCATCTTCCTAAACTGAAAACTCTGTCTCCATGAAACACTTAACTCCTCATTCCCTCCTCCAGCCCCTGGTACCCACCATCCTACTTTCTGACTCCTCTAGGGACCTCGTATAATTAGAATCTTATAGTATTTGTCCTTTTATGACTGGTGTATCTCTTCTCTTAGCATAATGTCCTAAAGGTTCATCCATGTTGTAGCAGGTGTCAGAATCCTGTCCCTTTTGAAGGCCGAATAGTATTCCATTGTATGCACATATCACATTTTGTTTATCCAGTCATCTGTTGATGGACACTTCGGTTGTTCCCACCTTTTGGCTGTTGTGACCAATGCTGCTGTGAACATGGGTGTGGAAATATCTCTTCACAATCCTGTTTTCAATGATTTTGGATGGAAGACCCAGAAGTGGAGTTGCTGGGCAACTTCATAATACTGTTTTCCTTTTTCGAGGAACCACCATACTCTTTTGCATAGTGGCTGCACCGTTTTTGCCTTCTTATCAACAGTGCACAAGGCTTCCAGATTCTCTACATCATTGCCAACACTTGTTACTTAAGTTTTTTAGACATAAGAAACTGAGCTTTATTAAAAATTTAGTATACTGATTTCTAGTGGTTACAAATATATTCTTTATGAAAAAATGTACATTCATTGCTGATGTGTGCCCAAACACATTTTGCTGATGGAGTGTGTGACCAGAGAAGTCTGGGGATACTTTAGTTGAGCCCAGGTCTATGTGGATAGGTTTTTGGATCATCCTTTGTATTTCCAGGCCCAAAGATAATGAATCCAGAGGTTGAATGAAGCTATCTGTCTCACCTTCCAAAGCCATGGACAATGTCCCCTTCTCCAGAGAGCCTCCCTTGCCTTCCTGGACACAGCTCCAGCTCCCCGCTTTGGGCTTCTCAACCCAGGGTCCCAGGGTCCCTCTTTCTGCACCAACCCTGACCACAGAGGGGTTTGAGGGCTCTCTTGGGTCCCAGCAAAGCCCAGGCACAGAGCAGGTCAGCAAGCAGAGTTTATTGCATGAATGAATGCATGTAGAGTCTGCACTGGCCTCTGAGATGGGTGTGGACTGAGGAGGCCTGGCTGTCCAGGGGTGGGGAGGCTGGGGTGAGGCTCTGCTCACCGGGGCCACACCCGCCCGAAGGCCAGGCATCGAAGTGCAAGGTGGAGAAGACGAGGCCAGCGGAAGAGCAGGTGGTGGGTGATTCTCACATACAGGCTGCCTGAGGGGTTCATGGCTTTGAGGGCAGTCAGCGGAGTATAGCGAACGTTTGTCTGTCGGCGCAGGGGTGGTCTGACCAGGCCGATGACCTTGACAATGGCCTGTGGGGTGGAACCCTGAGCTCGGGGACTCAGGGAGGGGAGTTCTGTAGGACGGGGCACCCGCACGTACCTGAGCCATGTGCTGGGGCTCTGGGCCCCCCGCTCACCTGGGCCACGTCCTGTGGGCTCTGTGCCACAGAGCGGAAGAGCTCCCTGGAGGCTGGGAGGTAGAAATCCCGGAAGTAGTGCAGGGTGTCCGCGTCAGTGTCGGGGAATTCGGCTGTGGCGACCTGCTCCAGGAGTTTTCCCTCAAAGTCAGTGGCCACCGGGCCAGGTTCCACGAGAGTGATGCTGGGAACAGGGCGAGGGGGAGGACATCTGGTACCCCGACCCACTCCCTGCCCTACTGTGCCCCTCTTTTCTCTCTACCCCCGATTTCTCCCATCGTTATTTCACTCTTTCCTTGTTCCCCGCCTCCTTCCCTGTCCCCATTTCCCTCATAACTGTCCTTCTCCCCCTTACGATGCCAGTCTCCCCCCCACCAGCTGCCCGAGTGCCTGGCTCACAAGATGTTGAACTGGAGCAGCTGGACAGCCAGACTCTCAAAGAATCCCTCCAGGGCAAACTTGGAGGCCGCATAAACTTCGTTGAACACGACACCTGAGAGGATGGGAGAAAGGCGTGTCCTTTGGAGGCCTGGGTGATGGGCTTTGTGGGTCCAGGGGATGGGGTCTTTGGGAGACAGCGCCAAGAGGGTTTGAGGCTCAGAAGGAGGGGATATTTGGGGCCAACACGACAAGTGTATGGCATTGTGCGATGGGAGCATATAGGGGCGAGGATGGGTTGTCTTGGGGCGCCGGGTGCCGCCTCCTGCTTGCGGTGTTCCGTCTGCCCTCAGCCCAGGAAGCTCCCCTGTTTCCCCCCATCCTCTAAGCTCCTGGGCCACCTGGGTATGGGATCCCCAGGGTCCCTGAGGGCACGTCCCATGCAGCCAGCCCCTTATCACTCCTTGTTGAGCAGGGAATGTGGCCCCTGAAGTCAGGAGGTGCAGCTGAAGAGGAAGCAAAGAGCTGGGTAGAGGCAGCTTCCTCATGGCAGGGTAACAAATAGGGTGACTGCCTTAGGGGACTGCTGAGGTGGAGGGCTGATCCCAGGAAATTTCTAGGGGGAGAAAGGAAGTCTAGTTGAGTTCAAGGAGGAAAGAACCAGGAGCATGGATGGCAAGTAGGTGGCCTCCGTGGTAAGCCCACATCAGGCATTACTAGTCAATAACTGCTCTCTTTTCTGCAGAACCTGAGTGTTCCAAATCTAGACATCTCTGAGGCCTGGTGGGGGGTGTTTGGCCAGAAGGAATCTCGGGAGAAGAAATTCTAATGGTTCTTTAGGGTTTTAGGGGATGGTTGGGAGAGATTTTTAGAGCTGTCCAGAGTGGGGTCAATGCTGGATGTGTATGGTCCTTGTACGCTACCATGATCTATTCTAGTACCATGGCAGACATAGTTAATCTATCCCAGAAATCCTTCCTTCTGAGCTTCAGAATCTTTCTCAACACAGATTCATTGGAACATGAGCAAAAACCTATTTGCCATCCTTCCAGCCTGGGGAGGGGAAGATACTTGAGGGATTCCCATAGGTGGGCCCCCAGGGGCTTACCCTGAAGCCCCATGACACTGCTGACCACCACAATGTGGCCCTGCCGCCTTCTCTTCATGCCAGGAAGCACTGCTTTGACCAGGCGGACAGCCCCGAAAAAGTTGGTATCAAAGATGTTCTGCATAGCAGGTAGGCTGAGCCCCTCCACAGGCCCCACCAGGCCCACTCCAGCATTATTCACTAAGAGGGGAGATGCTGAGGGTTACTTTGAAGTCCCCCCAACCCTTCTAGTGCCACCCCTTCAAGGGACCTTCCCTGAATCATCCCACCCTCCCATTCCAAAGCCAAGGCCAGTCCAGGATACCTTGGGTGGATAAACACAGAGCACTGGTGATCTTTACATATAGTTTAACATTTGTTATAGGGGATCGTGAGCCCTAGATGGAGAAAGGACTGCTGGGAACAGCCTCTCCATTATTAGTGCATGAGAAATTCAGCTCTGACCCCAAATTGCATGAAAATAGCCACCACCACCCCTCCCCCACTTCAAAGACCATTTAGGGACCATGGGTTGCTTTTTCATCCTGCTCCATTCCCCAAATGACTCATCAAAGTAATTTTCCCAACCCCATCTGGTTTTCTCCATATATGAGTTCATTCAATAAAATCCACCCTACCCCTAGGTCTCAGTTTATTTCTTTGTCTCTAATAAATTGGTATCTTGGGCTCTTGGCTAACTTAACCAACTGGTCTACCCATTCTGTTGAGGGTCGGAGGTTGCCGGAGCAGCAAGAGGGGTGATGTTCAGATGTGGGAGAGGAGTTGCTACAATAAGGATCTGTGCTTAGGCCAGGGAGGGGGTGAGTGACCCCAGGGGCCATTCAGTCTCACCCAGCACATCCACTTCCCCTCCCGGGATGCAGCGGAGACACTGGGCCACTGATTCATCGCTGCACACATCCAGCTTGGCCACGGTGAGCGTCTGACCCAGAGTCTCCCCAGCAGCTGCCTCTAGTGTCCCCTTCTTTTCCAGGTCCCTCATGGTGGCCACCACTGGGGACAGAGAGCAGAGTTGAGGCAAGCACTGGGCTCCTTTCCACCGCATATGGACTTAGGTGTTGCTGTGATCTTGTGTGAATAATCACAGAGGGATAGAGACCCACAGGTTTACACACCTACATTCAACACACAACCACAAATGCACACTTGGGTGCATATATTTACATGTGCTTCCATCCACCCTCCGTCCATGCCTCCAATGTTTACTGAGCATCTATTTAAACACTGTGCCCTATTCTAGGGGCTGAGACTTTCATGAAGTCAAATACACAAAAGTCCCTGTCTTCATGCAATTCATAGCCAGTAGGGAAGACAATAAAATAAATGTAAATCAGATTGCCATGAAAAAAAATGCATACACACCTAGAGTCAACATGCATGCATACATGCACATGCGAGTAATGATTAGCCACATTTCCACCGATAGCATAAGTTCCAATTCATTGAATACCTACTACGTCCCAGTCACTGTGCTAAATACATTTATAAGCACCACCTGTGATCCTCACAAGATCCTATGATTAGGTAACTGGCGTATGTTCCAAAGATGGCCACAACATCGTTCACTGCACATACTCTTCTATAACCTTGCTGCTGTTCCATCAAGAAAATCTCTTTCCCCTCCCCTTGAGTCTTGCGAATAGCTGGGAACCAAAAAATTAGAATGTGGTGAAAGTGATGTGTGGCTTCTGAGATGGGGTCAGAAGAACTGCTGCAGTTCCTGCCTTGTTTTCCTGGAACTCTCTTGAAATCTTCACCTACCCTGTAGTAGCCCTCCTGTCCTGAGGGTACCACAGCCCAGGTAGACCACAGGGAGCAGCCCAGAGATTGCTGGAAGGGAGAGAGATGCCTGCCTAGTCTGGTGATGTGTTCCAGCCCCAGCTGTTCTATTTGGTCTAGCCTTTAACCCTGAGCCAGAACTGCGCAGCTGAGCCCTTCTAAATTCATGATCTTTGTAAACCATGAGAGGTAGATGATTACAGTTGTTTTACACCATCAATTTGGGGGTGCTTTATTACTTAGCAGTACTAAGCAGAACAAGTAGGTAAAGCTATTCTCCTCATTATACAGAGTGAAGTTTGCCTGTACCACCCCAGGCAAGTGTTAGAACTGAGATTTGAACCTGGGTTTGTCAGAGTGCCAAGTTCTTGCACCCGTGTACATGTTTGCACCTCCTTCCTTCCTGTGTGCACCCACGATCACACATGTGCATTTGCATATTATCTCTGGACCTGTGTGATTCACATGCGCTGTGCAGACGGACAGGACCACATACATCTACATACAATGACAACTGTGGGCCCAGGAGCTGGGCTGCCTGGGTACCAATCTGCACTCTGCCAATTCCTGGCTGGGCGACCTTGGACAAGGACCTTTGTCAGCCGGTGCCTCAGTTTCCCTCCTTCCTAAGATGGGGCAAATGATAGCGGCCACCTCATAAGGTCATGCGGGGATTAAATATCTTACTAGGATTGGAGCCTGGCCCATCGTGACCACTCAATGAACATCCTCCTCCAGCAGTTCTGTACACCCTTTGCCTGCTCACAGGGACACACACGGCATGGTTACTTCCCTGCACACTGGCGCTCAGACCGTCCCACCCAAAGCTGTACATGTCTCTGAGACAAAGGGCAGAGGGCTGGGAGAAGCAGCTCGGCCAGCTGGGGCAATGTCCTCACTCTTTGCAGCCTCCTCCTAAGTA
This sequence comes from Smutsia gigantea, assembly GCA_032199065.1. Lineage (NCBI taxonomy): Eukaryota > Metazoa > Chordata > Mammalia > Pholidota > Manidae > Smutsia > Smutsia gigantea. The sequence goes on along the minus strand of JAVSCE010016227.1, from coordinate 42,907 downwards.
ATGGCCCTTTGCCTACTTTGTCTCCAGTGTGCTCTGGGTCAGAGGTGCCGTGGTAGGAGGCAGATTGGGATAACTGACTCCAGAGTTTCAGGAGGCCAAGTCCCTAGACCTAGAGGTCCCCCTAAACCCCAAGGTCAGGATCACTTAAGAAGCTTATCTTGGAGCAGTAATCTGGGGAGGGGTGGGGGAGGGAAGGGAATGCCTAAGTGAAACCTCAGAGAAGCCCTCTTCACCAGCCCTTTAAAAAAATAACACCCACCTGCACCCCTACCATGTTTCCTCCCCCTTGCTTTATTTTGCTTCTTTGCACTTATTAGCTCTAGGTGTATTATACAATTGAACAATTTATTTCTTCTCTGTCTCCCCTCCCCAACGAAACCACTACCCAGAGCAGAGGGGTTTTTTTGGTCTCTTTTGTTCACAGCTGTGTTTCTGGCGCCTAGAAGAGTGCCCGGCACCCAGGACGTGCCCGAGAAATATTCCTCGGAGGGGGACATTATTCATGAACAGAGATGGGAAGGGGGCTTCCATGCGTCCTGGGTCCTTCCCAATCCCAAGAAGGCAGCTGAAAGGATAGGCTAGTGGAAATACTGCCTGGAGGGCGTAGGGTCCTTGGAAGCCATGCCCACCCAAGTCCTGGACCCTTTACCTTGGTAACGCTGCCTGGGGTCACGAGCCAGCTGTGCTGCCAGCTGCAGGCCAATGCCCGAGGAGCAGCCTGAGATCAGTACCGTCCGGGGCGTGCCGGCCATGTTCATCCTTCCCTCGATGCATGACCTCTGCTGGCCAGCACCTGACTCCCGCCGCCTATTCTCCACTCATCTGCCCTCACAAGCACCCTCCAGGCGATCCCCTGCAGGGTGAAGCGGCCCTGGGAGCCCCTGATTCTGAACTGACCCTGGGCAGACTGCTGGGGGGGCCCCCTTAACCTTAATACATCCTCTTTCTTTTATATGTCAAAAATTTCTTCTTACTGCTGTGCTCATAACGTGGCTTTCTATTATGATTAAATTATTCAGGGCTTGGGGGCGTTTCGGGGAGCGTGGGGAATTAGCAGGGGCATTCTTTTGCTGTCTCTATTCTGGGCAAAGAATCTCTGGTTGGAGGAGAGAATGAAAGAAGGTGAAAAAGAGTGGACCCAAAAGGGTTCTTTCAAAGAGGGAATGGGGAGAGAAATGTCACGAAATAGGGTCAGACTGTGGGAAGAACTTCCCAGCAGGGCAGGGCAGGGCAGGAACTTTATGAGAAATTTTTAACTGGGGAAATCTTAGCTTCTGATGTCCCTGGGGAGCAGGGAGGAGCAGCTTAGGGAGATTCCTTCTCCTCCCCCCACCCCGTGCCCCCCATCTTGCCCTCAGCCCAGATGGGGCCCCACCCCTCCTCTCTAGGGACACAGAGACTCTTTGTCTGTGGATCTAGAGGCTGGGAGGAAGGCACTGCCTGCATCACCCGCTTGCCCACAATTGTGGGTGGGGGTTTGGCGCCCAGGATACACCCCTAGGGTGCCTCCCTGTGGAAGCTCCACGTGATCCCGCATGTCTTTGCTTGCTCGACTGCACAGACAGCTCCGCCTGACCCCTGGCCCTCTTCACATTGGGGGGGGGGGGTCCCAGTGAGATGGGTGCTTTGCTTCACCCCAGGAATGGCAGGGGTCCACTCCTCCCTGCAGCAGTGCCCTGCTTCTGGGTAGGGACGGCCTCCCCCACTTAATGGGGCCATGCGAGGATTTGGGATTGAGGCTGGGGCATCCATTTGGGGGCCTGGGTGAGAGAGAAAGGCTAAGGTATAAAGCTGTGCCCACAAAGTCCAGAGCCTGGGTGGAGGTTGAAGGTTTTGAATGAAGCTAAGATCTCCTTCAAAGGAGCCTGTTAGGAGAAAAGGGTTTGGGGTAAGGCTGGAATTTCGAATTCTAAGGCTGGGTGGGAGGGACCCTCTTCCTTCTGTGTGGGCTGGGGCAAGAAGAGCCCCGCTCCCGGCTCAGGGCTCCGCCCCCAGCCGGCCAATCAGCGCTCAGCGCAAACTTTCCCAACTTCCCCCACCAGCTGTCAGCCATGCACCCCACCCCCCAGCGAGCCCCGCCTGGCCAGGCTTTGGAGCGCAGGGCGAGGCCAGGGCGGGGTCTTCGCAGTCTCATACGGATCCCGAGTGGAGCCGGCCGCTGCGAGTGAGCGCACCCAGCCGGCGGAGTCGCCGCGCCCCGCAGCCGCACCGGCTGGTCTCCCGCCTTGCGCTGGGGCCCCCCGGGATGGGGAGTCGCCGGGTTCTGATCCAGCTGCGGGCTGGCCTCTGCCTGCTCCTGGCCTCGCTGCAGCTTCTGCCCCAGACTCAGGCCGGTGAGCTGGACAGGAAGAGATAGGACGCGGAGTGCAGGATCCAGCGAGGTCCCTGGGTGGATGAGGTGGAATTGGGAATGGGCGGGGGGTGTGCATGGGAGGCGAGCGCGCTGCGCGTGGCTACGGTGTGGTGCTCTGGCGCGAGTGTCCAACTCTGGGCCGTTTGTGGGTGTGACAGCTGCGGGGGGGGTGGGGTGGGGCTGGAGATGTGACCGTATTTTACTGATGCATGTGTGAGAATGAAAGCAATTTTTAGGGGTGTGCGTGTGGCCATTTGGAGTGAAATTGTGTGTGTGCTCGGGTGTGGGAGTTGACGAGAAGTGTAGGAATATGGGGGACAGGGTGACCCCTGGATGAGAGGGTGATTGTGAGTCGTGGGTGTGCAGGTGTGCTGGGGGATGATTCTGAGAGTAATCGTGTGTCTCTGGGTGACCCAGTGAGGGGTGTGGTTGTGACTTGGGGGCGTACGTAATTGCCCACGAGGACATGAGTGGATGATTCTGAGCGTGGGGGATAGTGGGGGCCAGTACGGGAGGGGGCTGCTACCCCCACCCTGCGCTCCCCCTAGCCGGGATCAGCACCATGGACAGGGCTCGGGAGGGCCGCGGTGAGGGGCGAGGCGGGGCGGGGCGCGGGGCGGGGCGGGCGGAGTGCGGGCGGGGGCGGAAGTGGAAGTGTCTCCCCCCGGCTGAGCGAGCAACGGGTGTTTTTCCCGAGGAATTTCTCAGGGGCCCCCCCCCAGGGGTCCCGGGGGCCGCCAGAGGGGTGAGTCAGCGCTGACGCACGCCCAGCTGCGCGCATCTGGCTGGATGCCGCGCCCCGCCCCGCAGGGTGCCTGGTTGGGGGGCGCCCCAGGGTTGGGGAAGGTCACCCTCCCAACAGTGGTGACTGAAGGGGCTTCCCTGGTCTGAGAGACCCCAGGCCAGGCCATCCTGGAAATCCTCCCTAAGGTGATCTCAGCGCCCCCAACACACACACACACATACACACACACACACACACACAACACCATCTACACACAGTTCCTCACTTCTTCTTGGAGTCCAGGGAGGTCCCTGCTCACGTGGAGAATCCCAAATTGGCCCATTTCCCATTCCCATGCTCACTCCTCCACAGTCTGCAATCTCAGGCAAGCATTCGGAATACAAGCCCTTGGGACACAAGGAATGTTAAACACCGGTGCCCACGCCTAGCCAGCCCTGTCAGCCACTGGCCGCATGGTCACAGCTTATCACCGTCCTACGCTTTCAGTCTCACACACGCTTCTGCGGGCATCCGCCCAACACGGTAAGCATTCACAACCAGCCACCTACCCGCTCACTTGGCCACACTGCTGCAACCCCGACTCACACGGACACACAGCCACACGTCAACCTAATCTTCTATCATAGGCCAAATACTTGTACACATTGACGCATCCGTAAATTACCTGCTCAGCCATTCCCTGGACCATGTAGAGGCACACACATGCTTGCACGATCTCACGCATGTACATAGTGGTACATATACACATTGGCACAGACACACACTTACACTCTCCTACACTTCTGAGGAGATCCCAGACATGTCCTAGCCCAGTCCCTGCCTGCCTCCTTCCATGTCCTAGACCCCATCCGGCATCTCCCTTGGGGCCCTGACCCCCTCTGGGGGAAGGGCAGACTGGGTCCTTGACAGACCCCCGCACCCCCTGGCCCTGCAGACAGGACTCAATGCCTCTTGTGTGTCTCTTTGTCACGAAGCCAGCCATGAAAAGAAAGGGCAGTCAGTTTCTGAAAGGTCATTACAGAAGGAGTGCAAGATTGAAGCAGGAGAATTTTGCATCAGGTGCTGGGAAGGACTTTTTAAATGAGAATGAACAGCTGGTGAGACCTCTTCCCACTGCACAGAGACACAGGGCTTTGGGTGAGCGCAGAGCCTGGGAGAGCCATGCTGGGTGGGGCTATGGATCTCGGCCCTTCCTGGAGCCCCAGCCTGCAGAGGGGGCAGCTGGGATAATCATTCCATGGGGGCGCGACCTTTGTGGTTAGCAGAGCCTGGGAGCCCAGATCGCAGCCCCGGGGAACTATAACCCAAATACCTCTTAACGACAGCCCAGCCACAGAACAGGCAATTAGAGATGGGGCTGCTGGTGGTGGCAGGGTTGGGGGGTGTAGATGGAGAGGGATGGGGAGAGTGATCCACACAGAGAGAGAGGCACAGAGATAGGGACGTGCAGAGAGACAGATGGAATACCAGTGAAATACCAAGAGACAGAGAGGGCTAGAGAGCCAGAGAGAGACTGATTCAGAGTTGGAGAGAGAGAGAGACCTGGAAAGACTGACACGGAAAGTGGGACAGAGCTGGGTGCGGGGGTGGAGAAAGGAAGACTCGGGGCTGGAGGCAGGAGGGAGCTGAGGCTGGGACAGGGCTCCTAAGAGTCCGACCTGACACGAGCTGGGATGGGGGGGTCCCTCATCCAAGCCCTTATTTCGCCCAAGTCTGGCCCCCGACCCTGGTTCCCAATAGTGAGGTCAGCAGAGCCGCCCCCGGGGTGAGGTCATGGGCAGATTCGGTAGAATCTGGCTCCTGCCAAGAGGCTGGGTCAGGGTGTCAGTGGGACAGTCTTCAGGGGGGAGGGGAGATCAGGCAGCCCCCGCCCACCCCTGCCCAAGCCATGTGGTTCCAGTTAGCACTGGCCAGGCAGCGTGGGGTGGGGCTGGGAGGATGGTCTTGATTAAGATCTGGTTAGGCCAGACCAGGCCCTTCCTATGCTGGGATGAGAGGGAGAAGGTCAGAGGGAGGAGGTCAGGAGGTTATCAGAGAGAGGTGGCCATAAGGAGGATGTCAGAGAGGGTGATGAAATGGGAAGGTCGTAGGTAAGATGAAGGAGGCTGGGATAGGCAGAAAGAGGAGGTCAGGGGGATAGTGTTCGAAGAAGATCAGAGGGAGGAGGTGGGGGAAGAAGATGCACCAGGAGCCCCTCCTCCCCAGCGGGTTTGCCCTGGCAAGGGGGCTTTAGGCTGGGGAAGCAGCCCCAGGGAGCTGGTGCGGGGGAGTGTGGAGAGGGGGACGGTCTGGGCTGGGGCTCAGGCCAGGAAGCTTTGATTCATCCCAGAACTAGGTCAGTCCTTTTCTTTCCTTACCAAAATTCAAGGGAAAATAAAACAGGAGTCAGCAGGCTGATGAACAGCTGTGGGGTGGTGAGGGGGGTGCAGGTCCCAGGCCAGCTCCTTCCCCTTAACCTCTGAACGCAGTGAGGCGATGAGTCCCCCAAACGTGAGCCCTTCCCGTGGAGTCCTGGGCTGGTTTGAACTCTCTGTACCCTGGCTTCTCTCTGCAGCAGACCCTGTGGATGTGCTAAAGGCCCTGGGCATGCGGGAAGGCCAGGCTGGGGTCCCTGAGGGGCCTGGCCTCTGCCCCGACAGGGTCCCGGAGGGCGACCGGGCATTCAGGGTAGGCAAAGCCAGCACGCTCGGCATCCCCACGCGGGAGCTCTTCCCAGGTGAGTCAGGGCAGGAGGGGCCAAGGACCATCCTGAGAACGCGGGTCACTGCCAGGCCATCTGAGCTGCCCCTTTCCCTCTGCCCGCCCCGTCCAGATGTGCACTTTCCTGAGAACTTCTCTGTGATGGTCACTCTGCGGGGCCAGCCAGCCAACCAATCTGTCCTTTTATCCATTTACGACGAGGGTGGTGCCCGGCAGCTGGGCCTGGTGCTGGGGCCGGCACTGGGCCTCCTAGGGGACTCCTTCAGCCCCCTCCCGCAGGGGGTCAACCTCACGGATGGCAGGTGAATAGAGAGAGGGTGGGGGGGGGGTCCAGGGAGAGGTGAGGGGAGAAGCAACCCCACTGAGACTGTCCCCTTGCAGGTGGCACCGTGTAGCGGTCAGTGTGGACGGCGGGATGGTGATCCTGGTAGCTGACTGTGAACCTCAGCGCCCCGTGTTGGGCCAGGGGACTCGATCCATCAGCACAGGGGGCCTCACTGTGCTGGGAACCCAGGACCTCGGGGAGGAGACTTTTGAGGTGGGGGGGGGTTCAGTGATAGGGGAAACTGAGGCAGAGGGTGGGAAGGAATTTTGTCCATAGCCTGCATCTGGAGAAGGGATTGGGGAAGGGAGATGTCCAACTTCAGCCCAGCGCCAGGAAGCTGGGAGGAGGGAGCTCTGCATCAGTGTGTGTCTTTGTGGTGCGTGAGCGTGTAGGGCCATGAAACCATCATTCTTCTGATGGTGCACACTTGGCTGCTGGTGGGAGAATAAGTTGGTGATGTGGGACTGCGCTGGCCGTTGTGATGGTGTCTGGTCGCGCATCGTGACGGGTGGCGGCAAGCCGTTGTGTGGCTGTGTGACAGCGGTTGCTGGTGACTGCTCTGTGTGTCGCCTCCAGGAGGCCAGAGACCTCCCCCCTTGTGTTCGCCTCCTTACCCCAGTGCCCTGAAAGGGCACCTGCCACATAGCAGCTGTCACCATGTGCCTGAGAGCCAAGAAGCAAATGCACCTCTGATGGCACTGATGCTGGGGAGTGTGGGGGGTGTGGTTGTGATTTGGGGTGGCCCTGATAGGATTTTCGTTCTCTGTTTGGAGGGGCAGAGGGATCCCTGGGGCTGGAGTGGGGCCACCCCCTCTGTATACTTAGGGTGCTCTGGATGGAGAAGCGCCCAGTTGCTTGGACAGGGGTGGGAGTCAGGCTGTGGCCGCCCTGCTCTCTCCCCAGGGAGATATTCAGGAGCTGCTGATAAGCCCAGATTCTCAAGCTGCCTTCCAGGCTTGTGAGAAGTACCTTCCCGGCTGTGACAACGGGGACCCTACAGCCACAGGGGTGAGCAAGGGGCTGGTCCTGGGTCACAGGCGGACTTGTCCTTGCCTCCAGGTCTCAGGAATGAGTGAATTCTGACCCCTATCCATGGGGCTGAGTGAACCTTGGCCCTAGGCCATGTGACTGACCTTGCGCCCAGGTCACAGAGCTGAGAGAACGCTGGCTACAAAACAGGACCAGGGGGCCACGTGCCAGCACGGCCCCGGGTGACCTGAGCAGTGGGGCCGCCCCTCCGGGGCTCTGGCCCTGATTGGGGTCCTCTTCCCAGGTTCCTCAGCTTGGGCCAGAAGTCCCTCCCCGTCGACGGAAGGGGAAGGGAAAAGGGAGGAAGAAGGAGCGAGGTCGTAAAGGGAAGGGCAGGAAGAAGAAGAACAAGGCGGCGCTGAGCCCAAGTCCTCCTCCTGGCTCCCTGGAGAACCAGGTAAGGGATCCGCAACCTCTCGCCTCTGCTTTTTGACTTCCTAACTTCTGGCCTCTGAGCCCCACTGATCACTGGCGCTTCACCCAAGGTTTCTGCCTCTAATCTCCAATCCCTGGTGTTTGACTTCTCTCAGCTGACTGATGACTTTTGGGAGGCTGGTCCTCTCTTAGGAGTTCTCCCATCTCTGCCCCCTCAAACCTCCAGCTCTGGGGGGCTGAAGGTAGGGGGCACACCCCGATGATTACCTTATTATAAGGGGGTTCTTGATGAGGGCTACTGGTTAAGGGCAGCCATTAGCTGCGGTGAATGATGGGTTCACTGCTCAGTGTGTCATTGGAACTGACTGGTTGAGGTCGCTCCAGAGGGTTATGGACTGAGCGAGTCACTCATGGGGGTGGGCACTGTTTGCCCCTCCCTGATAGATATTGCTAGTTGGGGTGGGAGTCACCATAGGGAGATATTGATTGGGGTTGATGTTTGGGGTGGTCCTGGTGGGAGGGTATGTTGGACGTCACGCATGGAGGCCACTGTTGATATTATGGGTGTCACTAGTCTTGGGTTAATGGTGGGGGGGGTCATTAGTTGGGGAGGTCATCAATGGGGGACCACTGATTGGAAGGCAATAGTGAGGTTACCAGTTGGAGGAATGACTTTCAGGGTGTCAGGGATGAGATAATTCATTTGGAATCCCTGATAGGTTATTAGTTGGGAAGGCACCGATGGGTCACTGGTTAGTGGAATTACTGTTTGGGGGGTTCCCTGGATGGGAGAGTAACTGATTGCAATCACTGATAGGAGTCATTAATTGGGGGCTGCTGGTGGGTCACTGGTTATAGGCATAACTGGTGAGAGGCCAATGATGAAGCTCATTGGTTAGTATCTTTAGTGGGAGTCATTGGTCAGGGGACATTGATGGGGATCATTAGTTGGGGGGGTCACTGGGGAGGGTCCTTGGTTGAGGGGGTTACTGGTTGTACTACATCTGATCTCAGCACTAGCTGGGAGAAACAAATGATCACTTCAAGCCCAGAACAAGGACACCAGGAGCCGCCTACCTATCCGCAGCCCTAGCCCTTCACCTGGACCCCCAAGCCCCTTTGTACCCTTGACCCAGTTCCATTGCAGCTGCCCAGGCCAGGAGGAGCTACCCTCCCTCCCTGGCTGGTCCTGGCTGGCTGGCCACTGAGCTCTGAAGCCAGCCCCGCTCTGCCTTCCAGGCCCCTCAGACCCGATCCAGCCCTGCGCCTCCTCCACACACGAGGGCGCCCCCTGCTGGCTGTCCTGGTCCAGCCAGCACACCTTTGCTTCCCCTCCCTGCACCCCTCTGCTGGTTTTTATGAATCTTCCTCTCTTCCCCTCTCCCGACTCGGCCCTCTGGGGGCAGGACGCTGTCGTTCTTTGTCTCCTTTTTGCCACTATTGGCCTGATCCCAGACCCGTTCCTCCCCCATCCCTGCTCCAGACCTCCACGGACACCCCCAAGACAGAGACAGCAGCTCCGAGTCGGCCTCCGACTCCCGCACCTTTGGTTATCACCGCCACCATGACCACTGGCCACAATGTCACAGTGCTGGAGGTCGGTGGGAAGTGGACGGGACTGAAAGGGTGGGTCCTGGGGCGGTGCGGGTGGCAGACAAAGAGGAGGTCAGGGGAAAACTTTGATCTGTCCCAATGTCCCCAGGGGAGTCTGGACTCAGGCAGTGGAACTGAGTCGGGGACCCTGGAGACAGCATTAGCCAGAGAAGACAAAGAAGGAGATGGCCCCACCATGGGCCCCCACTTCCGGGCAGCAGAACAGTTATTTCGGCCTGAGTACCAGCTCTTCCCTGTGAGTCTGAGTGGCTGGGTCAGGTGCAGGGAGGGGGGACTTGCGACTGGAGCCACACGTGGCCACATTCTCGCTTGCCTTCCTTTTTATCTTGTCTAGAATGCCTTCCCACCACCCCAGTGTAGTGACAGATACCTCACTTCTGTGACGGGCACTGAGCTAATGGGTGGCTCCGAGGGTCGGGTCATGCGTTTGGTTTTTAGTCTAAGCGCAATGAGAAGCCACGTGAGATGGAGCACGCCCCGGCACGGATCTTTAAAAGCTCTTTCTGGCTGCTAAACAATATACGGACTGCAGGGGGAGCCAGAGAGGCAGCAGTGGGCTCCCCCGCCGTGAGTGGCGGCCCGGAGGAGGGTTGCGGCGGTGGAGGTGCACAAGGGGGTAGATCTGGGTCATTCCCCGTTTGGGTCTTGCTGCTGGAGATAAAGAAAGATGCAAGGAAGACCGGGCAGAGGCATGGTGGCGCCACCGAGTAAGCCAGGGAAGCCTGAGTAGGCGGAAAATGTGAAGTATCTCATTTTGGATGTGCTAACTTGGAGACCCTTGTTTGGCATCCGAATGGCGATGTCAAGCGGGTGATTGGTGACAAGATTCGGGCTTTCAAGAGAGATGGTCCAGGCTGGAGATAAAGACTTGGAACTCATCAGCAGAATGATGCTATCTTTAGCCAAGGGATTGAATGATATTGCCTAGGAAAATAATGCAGACAGTGAAGGGGGCCTAGGTTCTAGCCTTGGTGTTGGACAGGGGAGGAGGGGAATAATGGTCACCAACTCACCCTGCGTGCCTGTCGTGTGCCAGGCATTGGTTCAATGTATTCATCTTCCCGTGGGAGAAATACAGTCGTCATTCGCCCTCCAACTTTGCAGGTGAGGCCATCGGAGTTACCCAGAGTCCCTTAGCTGTTGACTAGAGATGCAGGGGGAGAGGGGAGAGAGACAGAAAGGCCTGGAGGCAGAGAGAGGGAGAGAGGGAGTCAAGGAGAGACAGAGACAGGATCGGGACCCCACAGCACACTCCAGAGTTCATGCTCTTCACCTTGACACAGCACAGCCAAGTTGAAGCCGGAGGCTGAGCTGCTCAAAACACACCAGTTGAAGTAAGGACCACGGAGGCAGCTCTGAGGATGAGTCCTCCATGGTTTTGTGTGTGTGTGTGACGAGTGTGACGTCGGTCAGCTGGGAGGTGTGTGTGAGTGGGTTTCACCGCTCACATCTCTTTTCCCTCCACTCCCCTGCCCCAGGGCGCTGGAGAGAAGGGAGCTAAAGGGGAGCCAGCCGTGACTGAACTGGTGAGGGCCTGGGTCCGGGAGGAGGTGGAGGGGTCGGGGCTCGAATGGGGGTCACACTTACTTCTCCCTCAGGGGCAGCAGTTTGAAGGACCTCCTGGAGCTCCAGGACCCCAAGTGAGTCATGGCTGCACCTCGTCTGTTTTCCTCTTCTAGTTTGGGGTGTTTGAGCCCCTGGGGTGGGGAGCTGGGGTGTAATACTGGCAGATCATTTGAAGACTGTTGGACAGTTGAGGCTCAAAGGATTAGTCCAGAGAGGGTCCGAATGGAAAGCTGGCGGTTGGTGCGGGTTGGTATGTCCTGAGGGGCCAGGGATGGCTCAGCTATGGGGTACAGAAGTCAGCATGGGGTCAGGGTCAGCCGTGGGTCAGAAGGCAAACTTTGTACTTCTCATGACCTCTGTTCTTCTGTTCCCCAACAGGGGGTGGTGGGCCCCTCAGGCCCTCCCGGCCCCCCAGGATTCCCTGGGGACCCTGGTCTGCCGGTAAGAGCCTCCCTCTGGGGTGTATTCTTCTGAGGGCATGAGGTTTCAGGCTGTGGAGCTAAGGTGGGGAACGTGCATGCCTGAACATGGACTGAGGGACTGGGGTTGGGGACGGCATGCCACAGCGGCCACTGGCCCTACCGGCTCACCTCTCTCCCCATCTGTGATTTATCCCTCTGGCTCCTTCTCTGTCTCTTGGGGCCTATCCCCTGCTTTTCTCCTTCTGTTTGTCTCTGTCCCTGAGTGTCTTTCAATGTCTTTGTCTCTTTCTCTCTCCCCTTCTTCCCCCGCCCGCCATGTCTCTCCCTCCCTCAGGGCCCTGCTGGCCTCCCAGGAATCCCTGGCATTGATGGGATCCGGGGTGTACCGGGCACTGTAATCATGATGCCGGTAAGAGGCAGGTGGGGTGGCCCAGCCCGTGGGGGGATTGGGTAGAGTCCTGACCTGGGGCGGGGGTCTCTCCTTGAGGTCCCCTCATGACTAGTTGCTCCCTAGTTCCAGTTTGCAGGTGGCTCCTTCAAAGGACCCCCAGTCTCCTTCCAGCAGGCCCAGGCTCAGGCTGTTTTGCAACAGGCTCAGGTGAGTAGAAGAGAATTGGGGGACTTGGGTGGGGCTGAGAGGAGGACATTGAGAGAATGACAGAAATGGGGGTAATGAAGAGGTCATCAGAAGGCAGGTGGGTATTTGTCTCCTGAAGATGACTTTTTCGGGGGTGTTGGTATTCTTGTGGGAGACCTGAGGCTCTGTTCCCTTCCATCTTTCCAGCTTTCTATGAAAGGCCCCCCTGGCCCAGTGGGGCTGACTGGGCGCCCAGGCCCCGTGGTGAGTAATGGGGCATGAAAGAGGGGAGTATATTGGTGGAGGGTGGTAAGCTCCCTCTAACTGCAATCCCATCTCCCTTCCTCAAGGGTCTCCCTGGGTATCCAGGTCTGAAAGGAGAGATGGGAGAAATGGGGCCACAGGTGAGATTGGCGGGGGGTGGGGACAGGGATGCATGGGAAGGGTCTTCCCTCAGAGCAACAGGATAAAGTGCCCATTGTGGAAAACAACAAAGGGACTGGGGATACCCTTGCAATCGTTGGCTTTCCTAGGGAATGGTTTAAAATAAGTTCCTCCTCCTTGTTTCCCCTTTCCTTCCTCCTTTTCTGTCTCTTCCAGGGCCCCCGAGGCCTTCAGGGACCTCTTGGGCCCCCTGGCCGAGAGGGAAAGATGGTGAGTGACTCCTAGGTCCTCAGGTTATCCATCCCTCAACACCCAACCTGAGCCTTAGCTCCGTGCCCCCTGGGTCTGCTGGTGTCATAGGTGGGATAAGAGCATGGCAGCTCCACTGAGTGTGTGACAGAGGAATCTGACCGGGTCAGCGGGGTCTTGCCAGAGGGAATAATGTTTGAATTAAGATCTGAGTATCTAAGTTCCAGGTAGAAGGAACAGCATGTACCAAAGAGAAGACTGGTCTATCGGGGGAAATGACAAACAAGATAATTCCAGTTTTAAAGGAAACGAGGAACATACAGAGGGGCAACTGGTAGAGACTGAAGATTAGGGTTCTTAATTTTTGTGACAGTGGTGATGTGGACGAGAGCAAAGGCACCAGGGATAAGGAATCACGGATGGATCTGAGATATATCTGGGAGTTTAAATTGGTACACAAGAAGTCCCCAGGACAGGACTGTGCATGAGGGAGGTGCTCAACACCTAGTAATGGGTATCTTGATGATGTCAACTTCCCCACAGGGCCGCTCTGGAGCAGATGGTGCTCGGGGTCTCCCAGGAGACACGGGGCCTAAGGTAGGTGATAAGGCCGAGACTGGGACTTGAGGGACATTTGTTAAGGTTGAGAATTCAGGGCTCAGCTGGTGTCTCTTTGTGCAGGGTGATCGGGGCTTTGATGGCCTGCCAGGGCTGCCTGGTGAGAAGGGCCATAGGGTGAGTGTGTGCGGTCCCTCCCCCATGCCCAAGCTCCCTCCCAATATTTATGATATCCTCTCTGCCCCCGGTAGCAGAGCCTCCATCCCTGTGTCTGAGTCCTCACCCCTTATGCCCCATCTTCTTTCCTGGGGCGCTGGTCTCTACTTCCCCCTTTCCATTCTGAACTCCACTGTGTTTCCCACTCCAGGGTGACTTTGGCCACGTGGGGCAGCCTGGGCCCCCCGGAGAGGATGGTGAGAAGGTAAGTTTGGAAGAGTTAGGAGTTGGTTTGGAAGCTAGAAAACTAGAACAAGAGTCCAAGAGGAATATTCAAGGGACAGATGAGGGGTGAGGGCCTGTACTGAAGGACTAGGGGGACCCGGGGCAGGGGTGGCACTCAGAAAGACAGATTGAGAGCCAGGAGCTAGTCACTGAGGGGGTTAGGAGGTGAGACTCAAGGTGCCAGGGCTAGGATTGGGGTCAGCAGCCTGAATTGAATCACGTGCGCTCGGTCGGCTGGATCCTGTCTCACAACAATGATTCTGGGACCTTCTGGAAGGGGCGGCCCAGGTGAGGGAAGGTGGTTCTCCGAGGATTGTACCTCCTCCTTCTTAAGTGATGACATTTCCCATAGGGACCAGAGGGGCCTCCAGGGCCCACTGGCCAGGCCGGGGAGCCGGTGAGTATCAGGGACCCCTGGGTCCCTTGCCTGGCACAGGGGAGGGAGTCAGGATTCACAAGGCCTTGGAGCAGTGATGCTGGAGTAATGCTCTTTGCAGGGCGCCCGAGGACTGATTGGCCCTAGAGGCTCCCCCGGCCCCCTGGGACACCCGGTAAGAATGTCACTCTCTCCCTCCATCCCTGCCTGCCCTTTCCTCCCCTCCCTCCATGGGCATTTCTGTTGCCTGGCTTCCCTGCCTGCTCACCTTTCTACCAGGGCCTCTCAGTGTGTGAGATGCACATATGTCTGCCCGTGTCTCACACCCTATCCTCCCTCAGGGTGTAGTTGGAATTGATGGCGCTCCGGGAGCCAAAGGAAATGTGGTACGTGTTCTGCCTCTGACCCCCTATTTCAACTTCACTGGCACCCGAATACCATGATCCTTCCAGCTTCACAGGACCCCCCACTTTCTCCCCAGGGTCCTCCAGGAGAACCAGGCCCTCCAGGACAGCAGGGAAATCCTGGGTCCCAGGTTTGAGCTATATCTTTCCCAATAGTGGGGGGTAGCGGTGGTCAGCCAACATCATAGACCACTCCTAGCTTCCCTAACCTTTCCCTTTGCCCTCTTTTTGGATGTCTCCAGGGACTCCCCGGCCCCCAGGGACCCATTGGCACTCCTGGAGAGAAGGTGAATGACAGCTCTACCTACCCCCACCCCCTCACGTCTTCTTTCCACTCTTGTCTACAGAGAAAGCTTCCCTCCAGCCCCTTGTGTTAGCCCTGCCTAGTGATAAATTGCAAGATGCCCAGAGTCACAAAGTGTCATTGTTGGGAAAAGGGCTGGTTGCAAGAAACAGGAAGCCACCAAGCCTAGATCACATAAGGGGATATTGTCAGGGTACAGGGGAACCCTTAGAAGCCCGTCACAGAAAATGTTACCAAGACTCACGGGCCAGGAAGGTCCTTTCTCTGGGGCCCTGTGGAGTCATCTTTGTTCCTCTGCACATCTGTTTCTGCCTCCCTTGGCAGACAGGCTTCTTCCTGCATGTATCTTAGTCTGTCCTCAGCCCCAGCTTCTACACAGCCTTGGGTTGCTTTGTCTCCCTTTCAGTCCCCAGCTCCTCATGAACTTATAGTTTCTTTACCCAAATCCATCTGATCCTAATTTCTGTGACGTAGGGTATCCCAAATGTTATCAGCAGCCAATCTGACTGGCTTAGTGGAGCCAAGGTGCCCATCTCTGGACCTGTCACTTATTCGTTGGACATAGTGGGTCACCTCATGCCTGCACTCCTCTTAAGTTGGAGCCGTGGATGGGAGGCCCTCCGCTAAAGGCAGGCGTATGGCTGGCGACTCCCTGCCCCGCCCCCTAACCAAAATAGCTTCCACACTGTTTTTACATCCCTTGTCTCAGCCCTCCCAGAGGCAGAGGATTTCTGAGGCTCAGAGAGGGGAAGGGGCTTGCCCAGGGTCACACAGCAAGTCTGGGCAGAGCTGGGGATCGATTTCCTGGCCCATGGGATTTGCTCACTCTGTAATCTTGGCGTGGCCGCCTGTCTGAGTAGGGCAGTTCCTGGTGGAATGCCAGGTGCTGAGACCCTCAGTCTCCCCCTACCATTCGTCTTCTTTCAGGGTCCCCCTGGAAATCCAGGAATCCCAGGCTTCCCTGGATCTGATGGCCCTCCGGTGAGACCTGGATGCTAGGAGGAGGAGGAGAAGGGAGAGGCTTGGACGTTTGGATGGCAGATCTAAGTTTCTGACAACTTAGAATGTTTTTCCCCCAGGGTCACCCAGGTCATGAGGGCCCCATGGGAGAAAAGGGGGCCCAGGTGAGTGATCTGGAGAGAGGGTGGGTTGGGCGTGAGGGTGGGGAGGCAGGTTCAGGAGTCACGGGCTCATGAGGAGAGGGATAAAGTGGCTGAGAATGTGGGTGGGGTGGGGAGAACATGATGGTACTGATCCTATCTCCATTTCAGGGTCCACAAGGGTCGGCAGGCCCCCCGGGCTATCCTGGATCTCGGGGCGTGAAGGTAGGTGAGAGTTGGTGCGTGCAGGTGGGGGTAATTCATCAGCCCTGGCTTGGGCTCGGGGGTGGGGGGAGACGGGACCAGCTCCATTAGAAACTTCTGCATGTGTGATAAGCAGAATCAGTCTGCCAGGCAAGGTGTGGCGGGGTGGGGCTTGGGTCCCACATATATTAAAGCATGTGTGTTGCTCTGGAGCAGATCAGCCAGAGGGCAGCATACAGTATGGCTTTTGCCTCGTAGTTGAGAACAGTTAACCCCATTAGAGGTGAAACCCATTTCACTGTAAGCATGCACACCACATCCCCACATCCGAGCCCAGGTTAGCACCTTATAGTCAAGCCAGTGGTTGTGTTTTAGCTCAAGCCCAGAGCCGTGTGACCCACAGGTGCAGAACTGCTGGGACAAGCCACGGGCTGACCTGCAGCCCTGTAGAGGTGCCCCGTTGACCAAGGGCAGGGATATGGGAATTCATATCTATATGGTAGTCTAATCCAGTTAGATTGTAGCCAAGCACAGGTATGTGTCACCGGTGGTCTGAGAACAGAGTTTGTTGGTAGCTGGAGCCAACGCCTCACATTTTTGCGCGGTTGGCAAGCTCCGTTACATGATCACCAAGGAGATGGCTATACTGTATTGCAGCTGCGGCTGAGCCCTGTGGGTGGCCAAGCTCCCAGTGACATTGGAGCCAGGCATAGTTATATATATAGTTGAAGGCTTTGTTGTAGCCGAGTCTAGTTACATTGTCATCAGGGCCAGAGAACAGTTATAGCTCAGCTCCCTTACAGCTGTGGTCATGCGCATTGTTTTGTGGCTGGAGTTATGCTGTTGTCAAAACACACAGTTACATTGTAGCCAAGTGCAGTTTCACCCTAGTTCCTGAGCTGAGTTTCCTTGTAGCCAAGGGCAGGCTTCCTTGTGACCCAAGCCCAGGGTTTGGTGTGAGTGGCCCCTGGGCTTACGCGGAGCAGCATCGCTGTGTTGCTGGAGCCAAGCAGAGATTCTCCTCGTTGCCGGGCACAGAGTCGAACTGTAGTCACCACAATGAGGAACATTCCTTCAAATGAGGCCGGTGTCTGGAATATTCATCCTCTTTCTCCTGCCAGAAGGAACTGTGGACACAGTGTCCCCGGGAGATGGAAATCAATTACTTGGAAATTTGGCCTTCCCTGCACACCCCCACACAGATGACCTTGGGAGGCAGCCACTGGAAATGGGGGTGGGGGTGGGGCGGCAGCCTCTTGCACACCACACAGGCAGGCTGTGGGCAGAGGTCATTTCCTCTGAGACTGACCGCCCCCCCCCCGCCCCCAACTCTGGTCTGACATCCTCTTGGGACTGTCCTGGCTGTTTCAGGACAGGGGACTGACTGTGGGGCTCTTTAAGCAGGAGAGGGAGCTGAGAGCTTTTTTATTTTTCAGGGTACCTCTGGCAACCGGGGCTTCCAGGGGGAGAAAGGAGAGAAGGTGAGAAAGGAGAAGATTCCCCAGTAATGGGGCTCTGGCTGTGTGCTTTCCCGGAAACTTTGACCCCTGACCTCTGCACTGTCTCCCACCCAGGGAGAGGATGGCTTCCCGGGCTTCAAGGGCGATGGGGGGCTTAAAGGTGATCGGGTAAGACCGTGTCCAGGTGAGGGGGCCTGGTGGGTCTGGGGGACTCGAGGAAGACAGGAAGTGGGTGGGCTGGGGCTAAGATGGGGGCAGGAGTGGCAGAGGGACTGATAGCTCCTTCCTATTCCAGGGGCAGCCCGGACCCCCAGGTGCCCGGGGTGAAGATGGTCCTGAAGGGTTGAAGGGGCCAGAGGGGCTGGCTGGCGAGGAGGGACCCCCAGGCTCGGCTGGGGAGAAGGTTAATGGCCCTCGGTCGCTACACCCCCAAGCCCACCCTCCAGCCTCCCATCCGTGGTCAAGTTCCCTGGCCCTTTGCCTCCAGCCCTCTGCTCTTTTATCTTTAATGTCAGGAGACAGCTACCATGCTATCCTATCCTCTCCTTTAATTCCCCAACATAGCATTACAGGGCAATTCCGTGTGCGTAACCTGATTTTTATCCCCATAACCACAGGCAACAGGCCTTTCTGTTCCCACTGCATAGACAAAGAGACTGAGATTTGGGCCAGTAAAATGAGCTTCCCATCCCAGCACGCAGGAGCCAGGCTTTCAGTCCATGCTTCTGACTCCCACACTGTGGCCCCTGCCACCATGCTCTTGCCCCTCTGACCTCCAGCATGCAGTTTCTGACCTTTGTTCCATAATCTCTCTGTAGGGCAAGTTTGGGGTGCCAGGTCTCCCAGGTTACCCAGGACGCCCGGGCCCTAAGGTAAGAAGCCAGGGGGCGAGGGTGAGCAAGGGCTGGGTTGAGAGACTGTTTAATATCTAGGCATCCAGGCTGTGTGGTCTGGGCAGTGAGCTGTCCACTCCATGGGTCAGTGAAGGACAGAATAAGATGCGGCCTTTGTCATCAGACAGACATGGGCTCAAACACCCACCCCTTACCTGTAATGTGACCTTGGGAAGTCACCCCTTACTTGCTCTCTGACTTTGGGCAGATCTCGTGAGGGCACTTTCTCTGTTGCAAAAAGGAGATACCAGCACCTTTTGCCTCATATTTACCGTCAGTTTGGTTATGATAACCTTGATGTTTCTGATAATAAAACTATAGGCTCCTTCTTATTTGGTGTGAAAGTCAGTAAGGAGGAGAATCATAAAAGATACATATCTTCTATACCTTGGATTAATTATAATTTACAATAAAATGTGCTTAAATAAAAATGTACCTGGTTTGCCAGTGGTTTGATGGATGAGGTTACTGATTAGACATGTCTTTCTGCTTAAAACCCTGCCCATATTACATCATGGGCGATGTATAGTTTCTGTTTACCTGAAGTGGAGCAGAAAGTTAAAGACACGTGGGAAGAAATCTAAGTGCAGAATCCATCTAGCGTTCCACATTTTGCCATCTCATCCTGGGACCACTGTCTTGCCTGTACCTTTAAGGACTTCCCTTTGCATCGAGTCTTTGCCACTTAACTTAGCTTTGATAGACGTCTTTCCATTCCTTTTTGCATTTCACCCATTTCTGTAAACCTTCACTAAGTCTCAGGACTCCAGTACAGATTGGGGAATAGCTCAAGTTAACATCACTAAGAATAGAATTCAGAACCTCATGAGAGTGAGAACAAAACTTCCCAGCCAAGGCCCGTCAGTGTGGGCACCCAGCAGTGCATCAGAAGGCGCGGGGTGCCAGTTACCTCGCGGGGCACGTCTCAGCCCCCGCCAGCTGCTGTAATGGCAGTGACTGGGACAGAGTGGCTTAAACCAGAGTTCTATTTTTCACCGTTCTGGAGGCTGGAAATCTGAGATCAGAGTGCCACACGGTTGGGTTCCGGTGAGGACTATCTTCCCGGTTTGCTGACATCCTTCTAACCTCTGTCCTCACATGGGGAAGAGAGAGAAAGAGGGGGGAATCTCTTCTTATAAGGACACTAATCCCATTCGTGAGGGCTCCTACTTTGTTCCCAAAGGTCCCGCAGAGAGGATCAGATCCTCAACATATGAATTTGCAGGCTGGGGGACCCACGTCCATGCCATAGCAGTGATAATCAGCAGGGTAACAATGCCAGCTAACATTTCTTAAGCACTTACTACGTGTCAAGCAACCTGTTAAATACTTTCTGTACATTATCCTTTTAATCTCACTAAGACCTTGTGAGGTAGGTAGAGTTGGTATCCCCAGGCTATAAACAAGGAGACTGACGCTCAGAGGGGTTAAGCCATTTGTCCAGGGCCACGCAGCTAATCCAGTGGTAGGTTTGAGATTCAAGAGACACTGAGGTTTGGGAGGGAGTATCAGAGCCTGTGATGTGTTCCACCAGGTGGAGAGAAGTTGTCCCAGAGACGGGCAGGTCAGCATTGACATTAGTTAACAAATATTAAGCCAACACTGCTATGTGCCAGGCCATGGGGAATAAGACCAGACTGCTATGCCTTAGTGGGGAAAACAGGCATTGAATAAGTAAGCAAGTGAGCAAGGTCATTTCGGTACAAATGGTACCGGACCAGCAGACTAGGACAATGTGATTGACCGAGGGTGACTTGGAGGATGTGGTGACAGAAGCCTTCTCGAAGGAGGGGACATCTGAACGCAGTCTCAGTGATGGGGAGTAGCTGCCTCTGGGGGAATCTGAGAGGAACATTTAAGGCAAAGGGTGACGGGGCAGCCATGCAAAGGCCCTGAGGTAGAAGTGTGCTGGTATGCTCCAGCAGCACTGAGGACGCCGACGTGGCTGGAGTAGACACAGAGCTGGCGGGGAGGGTGGGGGAAGAGGAGGGCAGACGGTACCTTGGAGGAGGCTGGAGGTGGAGGGACCAAAGAAGCTTCTGGAAAGGATGGTGGCCGAATGGGGATCAGCTTTGCCCACCACCCACTCCTCACCCCATCCCTCTCTCTGATTCTCTCTATTCAGGGATCTATTGGCTTTCCTGGGCCCCAGGGACCATTAGGAGAGAAAGGGAAGCGGGTGAGTCATGATGCAGGGGTCAGGAGAGAGGGAAGGGCTTGCCTGGGTACAGCTATGAGTGGCTCTGCATGACAGCAAGTGGGCCCCAGGTGGCTGTGTCTGAGCCTGGCGGCACTGGGGTGCGCACATATTCCCGTGTGCAGTGTGGGGCACATGGTGGCGACCCCACCTGGCATTACTGCACGGGGGACTCCTGTGGATCTGGGTCTGAGACTGGGGCCTGTGCCCAGGTGAGCAAAGGACACGAGCCTGCATGTATGTGGTGTGACTGTGGACGTGTGTGTGAGAGGCATGTACACGTGTGTGTGAAAGGGTATGGGTGTACACATATGTGTGCGTATTTCTGCATACACTGGGAGATCGGGTATACACACGTGCATTGTGTTACTGTGTGTGCATTGTGAGTGTGCAAATGAACATTGTATATCTGCACCCGAGCATATCTACACTGTGTTTATAAGGGCTGTGACCTCATGAATCTGTACGCATGTGTTTACATTGAGTATACACGTGTGTGAGGGACATATTACATGATGAGTTCCGTGTGTCAGCCTCAGGCTGCATTTGTCCTGTAGGTGCAATCATAGGTGTCGTTGGGTGTCTGATTTTTGCATGCTTGTGTGTGTAAGTTGTATTTGTGTGTATGTGAAAGGCTTATGGATAAATGTGCAGTGGACGTCTTTCTGGGTTTATTTCTGGGGGGGTATGTTCACGTCATCACTTTCTTCTGCTTACGCGATTTATTTTCCAGGGGAAGGCAGGGCAGCCAGGCCTGGAAGGAGAGCGGGGGCCACCCGTAAGGACGTGGGGGGCTTCCCCACCTGCTGGACCTTGGAGTCAGGGCTGGGAGGAGGGGCTGCAAGGGGAGAGGGGGTGGGGGTCATGAGTGGGCAGAGCAGAGGGTTTGGGTTGTCAGTGTCCCTGGTGGGGCAGGGTAGGGGTCACAGAGGGAGAGGACCTGGGGGACTCAGTCTCATCTCCTGCACTGTCCCATCCTCTTGATTCTAATCTCAGCTTCTTTTCTACTCAGGGCTCCCGTGGAGAGAGGGGGCAGCCAGGTGCCACGGGGCAGCCAGGTCCCAAGGTATCGAGTGGGGTGGGGGGCCCCCATGCAGGCCTCGGCCCCAGGCTCACCAAGTCCCTCCCAAATCCCCCTGAGTTGAGTTTGTTCTGTGACCTGAATCTCATTCCTGCTGTCCTAGGGCGATGTGGGCCAGGACGGAGCCCCTGGGGTCCCTGGAGACAAGGTGAGTTCTCGTGTACATTTCTGGGTGGGAGACAAACCCAGGAGGGAGGGAGACATTATAAGGCAGTGGAAAACACGCAGCTTCTGAAGCCAGAGAACTTCGAGTTCAAGTTCCAGCTCTGTCACTCACCTGCTGTGTGACCTTGGGCAAGTCACTTAGCCTCTCTGGGCTTTAGTTTCCCCCACTATAAAATGGGAACACCCACAGATGCCACTCCAAAGGGCTGCAGTGGCAAAGGAAATGACCTAGTGCATGCAGAGGCTTGACCCCATGCCTGGCATGGAGCGAGGGCTCAATGGCTTGTTGTCCTTACATGGGGTGAGTAGTGGGGATGGGGGCCAAGCAGGGGGATGAGATTGTGATGTCTGATTCCATCCTAGGGCCTTCTGGGTCTGCAAGGTCCTCCTGGATTCTCTGGGCCAAAGGGTCCTCCTGTGAGTAAGCGAACCCCAATTTGCAGGGTGGGTGGTATGGGGGGAAGAGGGGAGACCTCAACTTTCTCCTGCCTTGTCCCCCAGGGCCCCCAAGGCAAAGATGGGCGCCCTGGACACCCTGGACAGAGAGGAGAATTGGTGGGTGACCCCTTGACCTCTGACCCCTGACCCCATTAGGCTCTTCTTTTCTTCCTCCCCATCTGACACATGCTCTTAATCTCACCCCCCCTCAGGGCTTCCAGGGTCAGACAGGTTCACCTGGACCAGCCGGTGTCTTGGGCCCTCAGGTCAGATTGGACCCCATATGTCTCCCCAGCTGGGGGCTATCTGGGGGGAGGAGGGGTCTCAGATACACCCCGCCCCCCAGGCCACTGCCACCCACCCCCACCCTGTTCAAGATGAGCTTCCTTCCTTTCTAGGGAAAAACTGGAGAGGCAGGGCCTTTGGGTGAAAGGGGGCCCCCAGGGCCCCCCGGACCTCCTGGTGAGCAAGGGCTTCCAGGCCTGGAAGGCAGAGAGGGTGTCAAGGTGAGACCTTGGCCCCTGGGAGATCTCGGTTGAGTGGCCCCAAAGGTCCCTCCATGGCCCCGCGCCGCCTCAAGGCTCAGAATCAGCCCCAAGGGGAGGAGGCCCAGACTCACAGACTAGGGGTCACCCCTTCTCTGGAGCCTGACCTCCTTCCCCTGCACTCCTGCAGGGAGACCTGGGGCCACCAGGACCCCTTGGGAAGGAAGGGCCCCCTGGACCCAGGGGCTTCCCCGGTCCCCAAGGAGCTCCGGGAGACCTAGTGAGTATCCTCTGGCCCCCCCCTCGTGTGTCCTGCTGGGCTATGAAGCAGAGGAGGACAAGGGGTTCAGGGAGGGACGTGCAGCGGATCTCGGGGTGGGGGGCAACCGTGACAGGAAAGGAATGGCAACTGGAGGCGTCTGGAGAACTGAGACCCCTGATCCTTAGGACCCAGGGAGGGGGTAGGAATTGTGAACCCCCCAGAGTGAAGACAGGACCCTCCCACCCTTTTGGGGGTCTCTTGACTATGAATCATCTCCTCCCGCAGGGACCTACTGGTTTGAAGGGTGACAAGGGCCTTCCGGGCCCTTTAGGGGCCAATGTAAGTGTAACCCCATGGGCTGGGCAGTGGGGGGGCAGGACGGAGGTGCCTGGGGCTTCTGGGGAGAGGGTATAGTCAGGCCTAAGTCCGCTGGTGGGGGCGTCAAACAGGCCTGGGTCGCACCCAGCGTGGCCACCCTCTGGCGGGGAACTCATGTCCCTCCACGAGCCATGGTTTCCTCATCTGTAACATAGCCCCATATCAGAATTACTGTAAATCTCCGTGAGATGATTCATCTGACACATACTTAGCTGCGTGCCAGACAGCAACAGGTGAAAACCTCCTTTCTCCTGGAGCTTACATTCTAGTCTAGGGGACATGAGGAGTTGGTGGTGATAAGCACGGTGAAGCACTGTCCCGCTGAGAAGGGGGAGTAGGGAAAAAACAGTTGAAACATGGATCAGGGAAGGCCTCCTGAGAAGGCGATATTTGAGCGGAGACTTGAGGAAGGCGAGAGTGGAGCCATGGGAATGTCTGCGGGAAGAGAGTTCCAGGCAGGGGAACAGCATGTGCAAAGGCCCTGAGCGCAACCATGCCTGGTGTGTTGGAGGAGGCTGGAGGGGTGTGAGTGGGTGGTGCTGAGGACAGAAGGTGACAGGCAGGTTGTACAGGCCTTGTGGCCTGCCAAGAGGATTTCCCTCTTTCTCCAAGGGAGGTGGGAGCCATGGAGGGCTGTGAGCAGAGGGAAGTGTGACCTGGCTCAGGGGCTCACCGAGCCTTCTGGCTGCTGTGGGGAGGGGAGCCCATGGACATCTCAGCCTGGTAGCTTAAGAACCCTCCGTAAATGAGAACTACTATTGCTGTTTTTCCTGACCCCTCACCCCTGTTTCAGGGCTCCCCTGGGGAACGGGGTCCTGTGGGCCCGGCGGGAGGCATCGGGCTTCCTGGCCAGAGTGGAGGCCCAGGCCCTGTTGGTCCGGCTGGCGAGAAGGGGTCCCCGGTGAGTGCCCGCCCAGCCCATTCCCCAAGCATCCTCAGGACCCCGCCCCCCCCATGTACCAGGCCCTCCCTCCTACCCTGGACCCTGTTCCCCTGCCAGGGCGACCGTGGCTCCCCCGGCCCCACAGGCAAAGATGGGATCCTAGGGCCCCTGGGGCTGCCTGGACCCCCAGGAGCCGTAGGGCCTTCCGGCGAGGATGGCGACAAGGTGAGAGGTCATGGAGAGGGAGGGGCTCGGCAGGCCTGAGGTGGGGGGAAGGCTGGGTCCGCCCTCACCCTGTTTCCTCTGCAGGGGGAAGTGGGTGCTTCTGGTAACAAGGGGAGCAAAGGTGATAAGGGAGATGCGGTGAGTGGGGAGGCCCAGTGGTGGGGGGGGGTCCGGGGGAGGCAGAAGTATGTGGAGGATGGAGGGGGGAAGTAGCTGGAGCCCCGGGAGAGTGGAAAAGTCCTGAGGACCCAGCTTAGGTCAGATGGCTGGGTCTGATCCCCTCAGCTGGCAGCTGGGGAGGTGGGGATGGGGGGAATGCAGCTGTCACTTCCCGGTAGGATCGGGCGGTGGGGGGCAGTGATTGGCATCTCTAGTGCACCCCCAACCCATCTTGAACTTGGAGGGCTTTTTGGCCCTGTTTGCTCTTCCAGGGCCCACCTGGACCAACAGGGATACGGGGCCCTGTGGGACACCCAGGCTCCCCGGTGAGTGCGCCCGGCTTTGTGACCATGCCCATGCCCTGGATCCCAGATGGGAAGGGACAGTGTCCTCCACCGTGACTCGGACCCAAACTCAGCCCCAGCCCTGAACGCCAGCACAGCCCCCGTCTCAACCCTGGTCGTGACCTTGACCTCAATCACAGCCAAAACTTCAGCTTCCAACGCACCTTAGCCAGATGCTGACCCGGTCCTACCCTGAACCCCAACCCTCCAAGGCTGACCCCAAACCTGACCTCAGACTTGGAATCTGACCTTGGCCTCCGTCTCAGCCCCATCTGAACCCTGCTCATGACCTTGACCTCAATCCAAGTCTGACTGGCCACCTGGTGCCCATCTCAAAGCTTTGACTCAACCCTTCCAAAACTCTGACCCTTTGCCTGTACTCCCAACTCCAAACCCTCCCCAAACGTAATCCCAACCCTGACTCCAACCTTACCTCAATCCTGACTTGGATCCTGAGCGTATCTCTGATCTTTTACCCAGATCCTAACTGTCTTCCACTCCCATCCTTCCCCCAGGGAGCAGATGGGGCTCAGGGACGCCGAGGACCCCCAGGCCTCTTTGGGCAGAAAGGAGATGACGGAGTGAGAGGCTTCGTGGGGGTGATTGGCCCTCCTGGCCTGCAGGTGGGTGTCTGGGCTTGGGGGTACAGCTTCTGGTTCCCCCACACCCTGTGCCCCATTTTGCTCCTTTGTTCCACAGGGGCTGCCGGGCCCTCCTGGAGAGAAAGGGGAGGTCGGAGACGTAGGGTCTATGGTATGTACCCCTAGGGGAAGGTGGGAGACGAGGAGGGCAACAGGGTGGATGGTCCATTAGATGGATTTTGGCGGAGGTGTGGGTCATAGAGCACATTGTCATTCTTTAAGAAGGCCGTGAGTCATGAGCATCAAGGGTGGTGTTTGTGGTTATTGGTGCCTTTGGGGAGGGCTGTTGGGTCACCGGCTGCTATTCTGACTGTCCCACAGGGCCCCCATGGAGCTCCAGGTCCTCGGGGTCCCCCTGGCCCCAGTGGATCAGAGGTGAGGACTCTGGCAGGTAGCAGGATGCCTCAGAGGCGGGGACATCAATTTGCCAAGAAGGGGCTGTTTAGATCCCACAGTCTCACCTCTACCCCTCGGTGTGTCTCCAGGGCTCTCCAGGGCTGCCTGGAGGAGTTGGTCAGCCAGGTGCTGTGGGTGAGAAGGTGAGGTAGGAACAGGGGGCTGCACAGGGTTGGGGAGGTACAACCAGTCCTGTGTGGGGATGGCTGTTCTGGGGAGCCCCTCCTGACCCTCACTTTGCCTCCTGCAGGGTGAGCCAGGGGAGACTGGAGACCTAGGACCCCCAGGAACCCCAGGCATCCCTGTGAGTGTGTCCTGTGCCCCTGCACCCTGACCCTGATCTCAGGGAATGCCTGACCCCTGGGCATCTCAGGCCACCTTGACCTTTGGGCACCCACCTGGGACCTATTGGTATCCCCAGTTGTCTTGCTTATAGAGCCCTGGAAGGTCTCAGGATTGCTCCATACAGTTCTCTAGGTTGTACACTGCACAAGGGAGCTGGTGGGGGCTCAGATCGAAACCGTGAGCCCTGGCTTGGGGATGAGCTACCCAGAGGGATTCCCTTTTCTAACTCACTCCAGGGTGGCACCTGGGCTAGATCAACCCTGCTCTGGACTTCTAGGCAACTGGACCATCCAGATCCCAGGCTCCTATAAGTACTAGATTCCTCTAATCTCTGACCCTTGGCTGTCTAAGCTACTCTGGCCCCTGACCCCAGGAAAGTCCCACACCACCCAGACACCTGAGTCCAGGTCTACTAATCCTTGACTCCTGTAGAGTTCAGCCTACGCTGACATCTGACCTGTTTCTGCAAAGGGACCAAGGGGAGAAGTCGGTGAAAAGGGAGACTCAGGCCCCTCTGGGGCTGCAGGACCCCCAGGCAAGAAAGGCCCCCCTGGAGAGGATGGAGGCAAAGGGAATGTGGTGAGTCCTGGGGGAGGTGGAGTCAGAGATGGGGAAGGGGTGCTGTGTCTACTTGAACCCACACACCCCCACTTCTAGCCAGGGGTCCCCTCCTCCAGTGTGTCAATTCCTCAAGCAACCTGTGTATGGCTGAATGAATGAATGAATGAATGAAGGAGTGAGTGAGGAGTGAGTGAGTGAGTGAACACACAAACAAAAATGCAGTGGTTACATGTCATTGTATGGGGTGAATGTGCTTCCACACTGAATCATTCTGACAGTGTTGGAGAGGCCAAGACTGAGACTGTGCTGGGTCCGAGTTGGGGCTGACGTGGGATTCCGGCATCAGGGCCGAGAGCTGAGACCCTCCCGTCATAGCCATGAGCTTGGGGTGGGGTGGGAGGGCAGTGAGGACCCCTCACAGTGTATGGGACCCCGACCGCAGTCTCACCACCCCACGGCTTGCTGTGGCCCTTTTTCTGAGGCTTGGCTCTATCTGGGAGTCCCCAATTCAGAGCTGGGGGACAAAGAGAGAGGGTGCACGTTATGTTTGTAGCTCAACGCCTGCACGCATTCACTCTACCAGAACCATCCCTGGACACGGTTCAGCTGCCAGACCAATGAATGAATGCTCAGTAACTCAGAGACATGGTTACTCATCCTTCTGTCTTCCAGGGCCCCACAGGGCTCCCAGGAGATCTTGGACCCCCTGGAGACCCTGGAGTTTCGGTGGGTGTGTGCCGTCCACCCCCTGCCCCCCCAGCCCAGCACGTTCCCTAATTCTGTCCCTCTCTCCCCCCACCTCCCGCCACCACAGACTGGGCAAGGTTGGTGGACCAAGTAACTTTTGGCTTCCCGAAGCCTCACCCCCCAATTCTCAGGGTTCCCCATGACCCCCCAACTCTGTCTCCCTCCCCTGCAGGGTATAGATGGCATCCCAGGAGAGAAGGGCAACCCTGGGGATGTTGGGGGACCGGTAAGCAGGAAAATAGGATGTGTTCCTAGGAGAGGCTTTGGGGCTGGTGAATGGCTGAATCGGGGGGTGCCAGGGTACCCAGGCCCTGTAGATGGACCTTTTCCACCTCTCTGGGAGCTCACCATGAACGTGAGCAGCTTGGGGGAGGCGTTGGGAGGTGGCTGGAGGTGGGTCGGGATGGCTGTCCTCCGTCAGAAACATCTGGAGCAGTAATGCTTATCCCTGCTGCTACTGTAATCTCCATAGGGGCCGCCCGGCGCTTCTGGGGAACCTGGCCCCCCGGGGCCTCCTGGCAAGAGGGTAAGTGGCGACTTGCCATTTGGCTGTCCTGGCTTCAGTCTGTCACGACCCGCCTTCCTCCAATGTCCCCACCCATCCCCACATTGCACTGTTTCCCTCCTCAGGGTCCTTCAGGCCCCATGGGTCGAGAAGGCAGAGAAGGGGAGAAAGGTGCCACGGTGAGTAAGCCCCACGGAGGAGGGGTCCCTGCCCTGACCCCTCGACCACCAGATGGGCCACCAGAATGGGGAGTGGGCTTGTGACCACCACAGGGGCCCCAGCACCTCCCCATCCCTTATACGTCTTGGCTGGGGGTCAGGAGGCAGGTGCCCTCTGACTCTCTCTGTCCCTCCTCCTCGCCCCTGTCCATTTCAGGGGGAGCCAGGTCCTGATGGGCCCCCAGGGAGGACAGGCCCACTGGGGGCTCGAGGACCCCCTGGGCATGTGGGGCCAGAGGGCCTTCGAGGGATCCCAGGCCCTGTGGTGAGTGGGGCTGGGACAGCAATGGGGCAGGGGTGGCTTCAGGCCCACCCTGCGTACCCCCACCTCGTGATTTCTCATCACAGTTGGTGGGGGGTGGGGGTGTCCACCCTGGGTTCCAGCAGAGTGCAGTCCCCCCATGTTCTGCTTCATCCTAGGGTGAACCAGGCCTCCTGGGACCTCCTGGGCAGATGGGCCCTCCTGGCCCCCTGGTAAGAGACTTCTTTGTCCTTGAGGCCCCAGCACTGAGAACCACCATGACCCTCTATTTTCTTTATTGACGTATAGTTGATATACACTATCATATTGGTTCCAAGTATACAACACAATGATTTTCCATTTATCTACATTATTAAATGCTCACCCCAGCTAATGTAGTTACTATCATAGAAAGATGTTGCAGAACTGTTGGCTATATTCTCTATGCTGTATTTTCATCCCCGTGACTAATTTATATTATGATTAAGATTTTGTGCCTCTTTATCCACTTCTGTTTCATCCACCCACCCCAACCCCTCCCCCAAGGTAACCACCAGTCTCTGACTATAGCTGTTTGTTCATTTTGATTTTAGATTCCACATATAAGTGAAATCGTATGGCATTTGTCTTTCTCTTCATGGCTTATTTCACTTAGCATAATGCTTTCTAAGTCCATCCATGTTGTTGCAATTGGCAGGATTTCATTCTTCTTTATGGCTGAATAATATTCCATGGTATATATGGACCACATTTCTATCCATGCATCTACTGATGGTCACTTAGGTTGCTTCCATATCTTGGCTATTGTAAATAAGGTGGCAATAAACCTAGGGGTGCCTTTATCTTTTCAGATCGGAGACTTTGTTCTCTCTGAGTAAATTCCTAGAACTGGAATTACTCAGTTATATGGCATTTCTATTTTTAGTTTTTTGAGGAACTTCCATACTGCTTTCTGCAGCAGCTGCACCAGTTTACATTCCCAACAGTGCACAAGGGTTCCCATTTCTCCACATCCCCGCCAACACTTGTTATTTCTTGTCTTTTGAATAGTGGCCCTTCTAACTGGTGTGAGGTGATATCTTATTGTGGTTTTGATTTGCATGTCCCTGATGATTAGCGACGTGGAGCATCTTTCCATGTACCTATTGACCGTCTGTATTTCCTCTTTGGAAGAGTGTCTATTCAGGTCCTCTCCCCATTTTTAAATTGGGTTTTTTTTTTTGGTGTTGAGTCACATGAGTTCTTTATATATTTTGGATGTTTTACTGGACATGTCATTTGAGAATATATTCTCCCATACTGTAGGATGCCTTTTTGTTCTGCTGATGGTGTCCTTTGCTGTACAGCTTTTTAGTTTGATGTAGTCCCACTTGTTCATTTTTGCTTTTGTTTCCCCTGCCTGGGGAGACAGACATGTCCAGAAAAAAATTGCTCATGCTTATTATGTTCAGGAGATTTTTGCCTATGTTTTCTTCTAAGAGTTCTGTGGTTTCAGGTCTTATATTTAGGTCTTTAACCTATTTTGAGTTTATTTTTGTGTATGGTGTAATACAGTGATCCAGTTTCACTCTCTTGCATGTAGCTGTCCAGTTTTCCTAACACCATTTATTGAAGAGAATGTCTTTTCCCCATTGTATATCCATGGATCCTTTATCACATGTTAATTGAACATAGATGCATGGATTTATATATGGGCTCTCTATTCTGGTCCATTGATCTGTGGGTCTGTTCTTGTGCCAGTACCATACTGTTTTGATTACTGTAGCTCTACAGTATACCTTGAAGTCAGGGAACATAATCCCCCCAGCTTTGTTCTTCTTTCTCAGGATTACTTTGGCTATTTGGGGTCTTTTGTGGTTCCTTATAAATTTTAGGATTATTTGCTCTAGTTCATTGAAGAATGCCAGAGGTGTTCTGATAGGGATTGCATTGAATCTGTAGTGACCCTCCATGTTGATGATCTACACTGACCACAATGACCCTCCACCTTGATAGGCCAAACTGACCATCTGTCTTGATGGTGTACACTGACCACCCACACTGATCTTCATCACTGGCCATTCATATTGACCATCCTCCAGCCAGCCCCTTCCTTATGCTTTGTCATCCCTCCTCTCTCCTGACTGTCCCCATGATCCTATCCCTGGCCCATTTGAAATCTGGGGAATTTCCCTTTTGACCCTCCCTGCATCACCCACACGGACTTTGGGATTTCATGTCTGAGGCTCACCACCTGACCCTTACTCTTCCTTCCAGGGGCCCTCTGGCCTCCCAGGCTTGAAGGGAGATGCTGGCCTCAAGGGGGAAAAGGTAAGAATATCTCCTTCCAGTATCCCCCCTCTACTCACCTCCATCTCTTCCACCTTCCCTCCCTCCCTGGCCAGAGGGCTGGGATTGGGCCCCCTCTGCTCCCAGACTTATCATCTCTGGGAAAAAGTCTCCCATTTCTTTGTTCTTTCTTCTCATGTACCTCTTTGGTCCTCTAGGGCCACATTGGATTAATTGGCCTCATCGGTCCCCCCGGGGAGGCCGGTGAGAAAGGCGATCAGGGGCTGCCAGGTGTGCAGGGCCCCCGTGGGCCCAATGGAGAACCTGTGAGTGTGTGTCCTCCCCCTAGTGGGGAGACTGTGTTCAGAGGAGGGGGTGGATGGGGAGGCAGAAATGGGGCTGGTTGGGAGATGGGGGTTTGGGAAGCCTGGGTCTGGAATGACCAGGGTTGTGTCTGGGGAAAACGGGGAGCTCTCTCTGGGGACTTGCAGGCTAGGACTGTGTCCAGGGTTTGGGATCTTCTTTTGAGGGGACTGGAGGCTTATCTGGGGAATGCGTCTGGACCATGGGGATGTACCCCATCAGTGATGACCCTCATGTCCTTTCTCCAGGGTCCCCCTGGTCCCATTGGCTCTCCGGGCCACCCTGGGCCCCCAGGCGTGACAGTGAGTATGAGGGATTTATGGGGTGGGGTCACCGAGGTGGGCCAGCCAGGACTCCAGCTGTCCCTGTTTCTACCCCACAGGGTCCTCTGGGACAGAAGGGCTCAAAGGGGTCCCTAGTGAGTATACACTCTTCCCCTGGATTCCCCCATCCTAGCTTCTCACCCACCTTCATGCCACCCAGCCCTCAATGCCTTTGCATATGTTTCTTTATTTATTCATTTAATCATGCATTCGACAAATATTTATTCAACACCTACCATAGTAATTTATCAGATCTAAGATGCCATCAATTGTAACATGCACCAATATTTTGTAAATTGCTATAAAAAAAAACCCAATTCTGACAAGTAAACATGACTTGCTGAAGATGTTAAGATGCTGATTTCAGAGATGTTAAAATATGGAAAGAAAATGTACGTTTTCTGCTTGGCGCTGAAAATTGCATGCCCCTCCCCAGAGCTCAGTATGTGTGTGTGCGTATTGGCAAGACGGGATCTCCATACACAGGGTTCACACCCAAGTGACTTCTCCCTGCAGGGGTCCCTCGGTGCCCGTGGGGACACTGGCCCTCCAGGCCCCCCAGGCCCCCCGGTGAGTTCCCCAGGAACTGTACAGGAGTCTTTCTCACTGGGTTCCCCCACCACCCAGAACTGGGTGGAGCGCACGTTCAGGGCATGAAGGGGGGGAGGGAGGGGCCTCCAAAGCCCGGAGAGGTTCTGGACATTGGGAAGGTGTAGGGGGGACATCCCTGGGGGCTCTGACCTAGACTTGTCTCACTGGCTCTGCCTCCCCTGACCGTCTCTCCCTCCCCATCTCTCTGTTTCTTCCATCGTTCCTGGCCTTTCTCTGTCTCTATCTCAAATACATTTTCCACCCACTTTATCTGTTTCTCTCTGCTCTCTCTGCCTGACCTTGTGTTTCTCTCTTTTTTATCGTCCTACGGCTTTGGCCTCTCCCCATCCCTGAGTCCCTCTGTCTCCCCCCACCTGCGTGTCTCTGTCTCTGTCTGCCTCTCTATCACTTCTCATCTCTCTCCACCCTGTTTCTCTCTGTCTCCCATATCTCTGTCATCTTTGCCTGTATCTCTCTGTCCCGGCTCTCTGCTCTCCTCCTCTCCGCATCCCACCCCTGCTCAGGGCCCTTCTGCCGAGCTGCATGGGCTTCGTCGACGAAGGCGCTCAGTCCCTGGGGCCCCAGAGGGCGGCTTGGAGGAGGTGCTGGCCTCGCTTCTGTCTCTGAGCTTTGAGTTGGAGCAGATGCGGCGCCCTCCGGGCACGGCCGAGCGCCCGGGCCTCGTGTGCGGTGAGCTACACCGCAACCACCCCCACCTGCCTGATGGTAGGTCCAGCCTCTCTCTGGGCGGGCCGGTGGGGAGCTACAGGGCACCCCTCTCATCCACCGACCTGGCTCTGTGGCAGGGGAATACTGGATCGACCCCAACCAGGGCTGTGCACGGGACGCACTCAGGGTTTTCTGCAATTTCACAGCAGGAGGAGAGACCTGCCTGTATCCCGACAAGAAGTTTGAGACCGTGAGTGACTCTGGGCCTGATCCCAGTAAGGGCTGTCCTGTCCCTTGCTTCCCCTCCCCCAGCGCACACACACACACACACACACACACACACACACACACACACACACAGCTTTATCAGGGACCTTATCGTTCCTTCAACCAACATTTATTGAACATTGATGGTATGCCAAGCCCTGTGAAGGGCTGGAGCTACAGCAGAAAATCAAAATAAACAAATCTGTTTGCTTTTATGGAGCTCACCTCTGGGAAAAGACCAGAAAATCTAAATCAGTAACGGCGGCCAGCTTATAAACAGTGCTAACGTGTGGCAGGCCTGTTCTAAGCGCTTGGCTGCATGGACTTCCTGAGCCCCAACGACCTGATGTGGTGGAGCTGCCGCATCCCCCAGGCAGAGAAACTGAGGCACAGAGAGACGGCGAGATTATCCAAGGCAGTTTCTGGCTGTAGAGTCCCAGCCCTGAGCCACCTGTCTGCACTGCCTCCTGACCTGCTATCTCATAGACCCCAGGGACTCACGCTCCTCCAGGCTCTGGGCTGGGAGGTGGTCCGCCAGGAATCCCGGGGCTCTCCGCTGGGGAGCCCTGAGCCCAACAGCCTCCTGGGCTTGGGATACGGATATGCCACCTCAGTGTTTTCATCTGTAAAGTGTGTCCCAGAAAGTATGTACCCGTATGGTGGTTGTACAATTGAGGTATGAGGCGAATCTGGAGACAATGATTAAACACTGACAACGTGCATTACTGTGCTAATACGTCAACCTTGGGTAAACACGTAGGAGCA
Source organism: Smutsia gigantea (assembly GCA_032199065.1). Taxonomy (NCBI): domain Eukaryota; kingdom Metazoa; phylum Chordata; class Mammalia; order Pholidota; family Manidae; genus Smutsia; species Smutsia gigantea. The sequence goes on along the minus strand of JAVSCE010016227.1, from coordinate 9,311 downwards.
CAGGGCTTGCAAAAAGGCACAATATTCTCCTTCTCATTTGTGACTGTTTTTGACTGGTCAGAGCCCTGGTTTCGTGGATGGGAATTTACACAAGCTCAGACTCCCCACTTTGGGGACTGGAGTGCAGGACTTGATTTCTAAACGGTTGCTGACATCTGAGGCCTGATCTTTTACCAGGGAGGCTGGGGAGAGGAGTAAGGGATGTTCTTGCTTTCAGTACCCCAGGCCAGACTCTGAGGCAGGGAGTGGAGCGCAGTCATTTATTTAGGAGGTGATCTCAGGAGGCACTAGGAAAGAGATGGCCGGTAAGGGGTCTGTTGTTAAAGTGTCACCATTGGGCCCCCGAGGCTCAGTTCCACCAGGGAACTTCTGGGAGGCCAGGAAGAGCAGACATCTGGAGTTGTCCCACCTTGGGGGAGAGGGTGTCGGGACATTGACCCACCAACTCTCATCAGTCATCAGTTGAGGGCTGCCTCAGAGGACAGGGATGCCCAGCCCCTTGGGGCCTGCCCTGGGCACCAGCCAAGCCACTCCCATGGCCACAGAACATTCCAAGACACCTTGGTATTTATAGCCAGCAACTTTCACAATGGGTAGGTACATGCAGGTACCCAGGGCATCTGCTGCACTGACCCCCATCCCACTGTCTCCCCAGGTGAAACTGGCCTCCTGGTCCAGGGAAAAGCCAGGAAACTGGTATAGCACATTCCGTCGAGGGAAGAAGGTGAGTTGCAGATGTGGAGATAGTGGATAGTATGAAAATGGGTGGGAACTAGCATACGGGGTTGGAGGAGGGGCTCTAGGGCTGAGATGGACGGTGCAGACTTGCCTCTGCCTTCATGGTGGCTGCAAATTGGTGGGGGGACGAGTGGGGGGGGACAGCATCAGATGGGAGATGTGGAAAGGTACGCCATGGGCATGGTGGCAATCCAGAGGCAGTGCTGGAAGGACCTGAAGGCTTCCTGGAAGAAGGCACAGCTCAGCTGAGGCCTAAGGAACGAGTTGGGCTAGCAAGTTAGGGAGGACGAGGAAAAGTGTTCCAGGCGCAGGGAACAGCATATGTAAAGGCCCAGAATCAAGAGAGGGTCTGGTGAATTTAAAGAAGAAAAAGCCACCTGCTGTTCTCTAGAGAATGTGATGGGGGATGCGGTAGGAGAGGAGGCTGTAAGCACCCCAGAAAGACCTGTGGGCAGTAGGGAGCCATGGAATGTGTTTAAGTAAGAGAGAGACCTAGATGAAATCTGTGTGTTAGAAAACTGCCTCTGGAGTTGGTGGTGGTGGAGAGACAGGAGGCGGGGTGACCCAGGAGGGGACTGATACATTAATCCAGGGGAGCAAGGAGGGGACCAGGCTGAAGCTGGTGCTCTGGGGACGGGGAAGAGGGCATGACTCGGAGCCACAATCTAAGTCAGACCTAGAGCTGGAGGGGAGGGAGGAGATGGAGATGATGCCGAGGTTACTGGCTTGGGGGCCTGGTGTCTAGTGAGATTCTAAGATATGCAAATGAGAAGAGCAAGTTTGAGGGGTTGGGAGATTTGGGGTTCAGTTTGGGATTTCCCTATATAACATACATGTGTATGCTAAGCACTGGGAACCTAGGAGGAAATAAAACACAGTTCGTATTCTACTGGGAATATAATTACAGAAACAGACCATAACCAAGGAAACGAAGCTATAATATCATGTGAAGTATCTTGGTTTTGGTTCCCCCAAAACAGACCTTGAGATGAAGACTGAATCATGAGGCATTATCTGGGCTGTGATTCCAGAAAACATCAGTTGGGGAACATAGAAATGATACAGATCTTAAGCCAGTGATATTTAATAATATATATATTTTTAATTCAATCTATCCAAAATATTGTCATATCAATATAAAGATTAGTGAAGCATTAAATTCTTTTTTCCTGAAAGGTCTTCAGAGTCTGGCACATATTTTACATGTACAGCCCATCATAATTTGGACACCAAATTCCCTGAAAACTCTGGATCCAAGCTTGAATTTCATAAAACCTGCCGTTGAAGAAGTAGAGTCTACCTACTCAAGTCGTACCAAACCTAAGTTTTCAGATAACTGGATCGAGGTCCAGTTATTAGTCATGATTTTTGAAAGTCCAAAAATGACATTAAACAATCAACATTTTAAATGAAACAATGAATTGAAGTTAAAAAAAGTTTCCCAGGGTCATAGGTCACATTTCAAGCAATCAGTAGCCATGTGCCCCCAGGGGCTCAGAAGGGAAGCACGGTGGCTGGTGGGGCCACCCCAGAGATGGGGGATCTGGCAGGTGGGGTGTCCTCAGAATGAGGGGAGAGTGGAGCGCCCCTATCTCCTGCTTTGTCCCACCCACAGTTCTCCTATGTGGACGCTGACGGGTCCCCGGTGAGCGCGGTACAGCTGACCTTCCTGAAGTTGCTGAGCGCCACCGCCCACCAGAGGTTCACGTACTCCTGCCAGAACTCAGCCGCCTGGCTGGACGAAGCTGCAGGCAACCATGGCCGCTCGCTGCGCTTCCTTGGGGCCAATGAGGAGGAGCTGTCCTTCAACCAGACAGCAGTAGCTACCATCGCTGTCCCTTATGATGGCTGCCGGGTAAGGGGAGCACGGAGGGCTGGCCAGGGCAGGGCGGGGAGGCTTCGGCTGCCCTGGTATTAACTCACCCTCCTGTCTTCCCGTGGGCAGCTCCGGAAGGGGCAGACGAAGACTGTCCTGGAGTTGAGCTCTTCCCGAGTCGGGTTTCTGCCTCTGTGGGATGTGGCGGCCTCTGACTTTGGCCAGACGAACCAGAAGTTTGGGTTTGAACTGGGTCCCGTCTGCTTTAGCAGCTGAGAGTCTCAGGGGGGCAGGAGGGACAATGAGGGAGCCCCAGCTGGGGGCACATTTGGTGCTGAGGCTTTGAAGCCACCATATTTATGGTCTCTGGTGACTGTGGAACCAGGGGAGAGTCTGCGCATCACAACCAAGCAATATTCCTTCTCCATGCCAGGGAGCCGGGGGCCACAGTCGCCTGGCCCAAGAGCCCAGCCTCCCCCTCCACGCCCCCCGCTGGCATACCTGCAGTCCGGCTCTTTCCCCAGCCCTCGACTCCTCACGCCTGACCCTCCGTGCAGTGAACTAACTCAGAGCTGATGAATACCGCCCCCGCCCGGTGCCTCCTTGCCCCTCCTCACTCAGTGTCCTCAACACCCTTCGGTGCTATCCTTCCCAATAGTTAAGCACTGGACATCTCCTGATCCCAGGCTGGGACCCCTTCGCCCCATTCCTATTTTCGGGTGGGTTCACAGTGAAGGAACTGAAGTCAGACGACAGAGGGAAGGAGGACTTCCCCGACCTGGCTTTGGGCTCCCTCTCCTGCCTCGGCCCAGCTCTGACTACCGCACTCCCACATCTCCCCGAGGGCACCTTGCCATGCCAGGTGGTTTGGGGACCAAGATGGTGGAGATGAATCAGGGTCCTAATGGTGCTGCCCTATTTATACCTGGGTCTGTATTAAAAGGGAAAAAAAATCCCCTCTGTTGTATATTTAATCTGCTTTCTCCTTAGAGAAGGCTAGGATATGATGAGACAGATTCTAGCATGATCCCCACCCCTCCAGGGCCGTAGGGCATAATTGGCATCTTGAGTAGGAGAATAAACCAGTGAACTGTGTTCCTGTCCGAGTCTTTCCTCTGGTGCTGGCTGTTTCTCTCTCAGGGTCTGGCTTCTGTCTCACCTGAGGTATATCTGCCACCTCTTGTCTAATTGTGTCTTCTGATGGAAGTGGCTTTGTGGGTGGGGGAATGTTCTCACCACAGAGATGACATGACAATTAGATGATGTACTGCAGGTGTTAGCTCCTGTGGGGATCATTTTGCAATATAAAAGTGTATCCACACATTGTACCCCTTGGACTTACACAGTGTTATGTGTCAATTGTAGCTCAATAAAGCTGGAAAAAATTGTGGACCCCTTAGAATGACATCAAACTTGAAAGAAAGAAGAGAAAATAGCTGGATCTCCCTGTTGACCTGATTAGTCCTGGAGTCACTGGCTGATCACGACTGGGATGTAGTTTTGGTTTGAGATGAAATGACTAAAGGTCAAAGGTTTGGGTGGAAAGTCGGGGGATGAGTTGGGGGGTGGAGAGAGTTGACTCAGGAGTTGACCCTTGGGGTGAGTTGGGGGTTAGGGGTTATAAGGGTTGGGTGAGTTGCAGTGAAAATGCACCAAAGACGAATCGAATTGGAGATTGGTCCGGAGTGAGTTGAGTGAGTTCAGGGTCGTGGATTAATGATGGGATCCGTTGAATCGGAGACTGGGCAATGAGTGGATGGAGCAAAGCGTTTTGGATTGGATATTGGATTTAATTGAATTAGGGTTGGTTTGAGAAGGAGGATGAACTGCGAGCTAAGGGGTGGTTGCTATGAATAGGGGAGGGGATTGGGAGTTTGGTAAGTCTGGGTGGGATCAGTTAAGATGAAAGTTGGGTTTGAGGTGACTTGAATTGGGGGTTAGATTTTGCATTGTGGTTTTTAAAACAGATCTATTGAGATGTCATCCACACACCATAAAATTTGCCCACTTAAAGTGTATATTTAAATGGTTTTTAGTGTATTCACAGACTTGTGTAATCATCACCACAGTGAATTTAAAGCATTTCATCACCTCAAAGAAAATACCATAACCAATATCAGTCACTCTCCATTGCTCCCAAATCTCTTTAACGGTAGGTAACCACTAATGACCCTTTGTGTCTGGCTTCTTTGATTTAGCATGATGGTTTCAAGGTTCATGTTGTGGCATGCATCAACACCTCATTCCCTTTCTTATTCCACTGTCTGAATGTACTCCGTTTTGTTCCTTCATTAGTTGATGGACATTGTTGAGTTGAGTTAGGAGTGATGGAGGGCTGGTGTGTGATGAGTTGGAGGAGGTGGGATCAGGTGGGATTGGGGTGAGTTGCTCCCCCCAGAAACCTGGGCTTATCTACGCCTTCTGTCACCAGTCCCCATACAGTCACCAGAATATTTGTCCTGGAATCCCTCATGTATTCAATAAATGCTACTGAGAGTCCTAACTCTGTGAAGAATGTCAAAGCCCAGAGGTTGATCGATGCTGTCACTCATTCATTTGGTTCATTCTAGGGAGTGTCTGCTCAGCGCCAGGCACCGCTCTAGGTGCTGGGGTTAAGGAAAGATGTGTCTGCTCTCAGGATCTTATTCCTGAGGAAGACAGATAATACACAAATAAGCTATGTAGTAATGTGATTTCAGAGAGTAGTAATTGTGAAGGAAAATCAAGCAAGTGACACGGAGATAGAGTGATGGAGTGGGCAGTTATCTGAAATAGGGTAGTCAGGAAAGGCTTCACAGAACAGGTGACATTAGTGCAGAGATCTGAAGGGGGAGCGGGAAGAGACATGTATCCTCCACACAGTCAAGAATGCAGAACCCCTCAAATACCAGTGAGGGCTCTTGAGGGGACGGTCACCTCTCTTGGTCCCCTTTGTCTCGATTTGCTGCTCTTGCAATTGTTTACTCTGCGTTCTCTCCTACTGACCCCCGTGTAGATTGAGGCTTGCCTTCTTTTTTAGTTCTAAGCATCCTTAACTCAAGAATGCATATGATAATACCAATGGTACGTGTACTTTCCCTCTCCCTGGGGGCTCAAAGTTGAGAACACATTTTCCAGTTTCCCTTGCCGTTCCGTCTTGACTGGGTGTTGCCCATGGGGTGGGGGTACCCACAGAACCTCCCACGTGATCTTCCATGCTCTTTCTCCTCAGCCCACGGTGAGCTTGCAGATCACACATGCAAGGTGAGGGTGTCATATATGAAACTAGAAAAGGTCCTGGGTCCCAGATTTACTGTTTGGAGGAGGGCTACCAAAGAGACCTCCATTAGACCAAGAAATAACTTGATTGTTTTAAGCCCTTGAGATTTTTAAGGGTTGCTTGTTATAGCAGCTATCATTCACTATCCTGATTAAGAAAGGGAATGAATCCAACCTTTACTGAAGGTTGATATTTACTGAAGGTACGTGTGCATGCAAACTAGGAGGTCTCATTGCAGGAACATCAACAAAATTAAAATTGAACATAGAATATCTTTGTCTCAAAAGCCTAGTTCTGAATCTGTCGCTGGAGGTGTGCTCTCCCCAAGTCTGGATTTGCTACCCATTCTGCTGCCCAATTCCGTCTTTCCCTCCCTGACATCCTTGCCTACTCTCTTCACCCACTCTTCACTCTAAGCCCGTCTTCTACACTTAGATCAAATTTATCTCCCTTTCTTATGAAGAACCATTCGTTCAGTCCTTCTTACAGACCATCCCTTCACACCCATACGATCCATGATTAGTTCAACTACCTGTTAATAGTCAAGATTGCTGGTCTACCTGCCAGGGGCTGTTCCTTGAATGTTTGCCCTGGATGGAATTTGTTGATTCTTCATCACAACCTTTGAGGAAAGTTCCATTACTATTCCCGTTTTGCAGATGAGACCTGGTGGAGTAACTTGCTTAGACTCTACAGCTAAAAATTTTTGCTAAACAAAGAGCTATCTTCTTCTTTAGGGGCATTTTTTGCCACCTAATGGGATTTTTCCCCCCATCTTTTCCCATTTTTTTTTCTGTTTAAAAAAATACATCCAATACACAATCCAGGATTTGCATGCAGGTCCCCCAGCCTTGGCTTTTGCAACTCCAGTCCCACCTACTGCAGGTATTTTGGAGGGAGGAACAATTCATAGTGTAATGATGACTCTTTAATGAGCTGAAACGCTGGTTAAAGAATTAGAACCTCAGCCTTGCTAAATTAAAGGGTAATTGAGAAAGGTGTAAGGAGGGAATTCTGGGCCTCCCGGGCTCAGCTGTGTATTTGCTCTCTGCCTTGGAGCCCGCCCCGTGGGGGCTGCTGGGAAAACCCCCGCTGATTTGCATATTTGGCGACCATAATTCATCACATCGCTGGGGCTTCCAGAGCAATTACACCTGCTGTTCTGAGCTGGGGGCGGGCAGGGTGGGCAGTGTGTCTTCATACATGGTCGTAGGGGCAGGTGAATTTTACACACATATGTTCACCATATGGTACTAACACACACGATGACATACGCAGACCAGGGGCCCAGGGAATCACCCTCATCACGTCAGCTCCCTTCCCTGCTCTCACTCCCCACTGCTGCAGGTCCCATCCCAGACCCACAGGCAGACTCCGAGGCAGACCCATGTTCCACAGCCCCGCACCCTCAGCCACATTCAGAGGGAGACTCCAGTTGTCACAGGACTACTCACTCAGGGTCTGGTACCTGCTAGGCATGCAGAGGGACACACAGCACCGCACAGGAGACGGGCCACGAACACACAAGCTACGTGCACAGGTCCAGGTAAACTTCATCAGGGAGAGTTCAGAGGTTCCCTCCTCCTACACCGCACATCATTCAACCGACCAATATTTATTAATATTTATTATGTGTCAGGCACTGTTCTAGGCTCTGGGGATCAGCAGGGGACCAAACAAAGATCCCTGCCCTTGTGGAGTTTACAGTCTTGTGGGGCTGACAGGCAGTAAGCAAATACCATATGACGTGTCAGGTTGCTATGTTGAGAAATAAGGCAGGGAGGAGGACAAGAAGGGGTGTTCTTTGAGACAGGGTGGTCAGGGAAGGCTTCCTGGAGGAGGCAGCCTTGAAGCAGAGGTTCATATAGAGAGAGGGAAGGTGCCATGTGACATCTCACAGAGCCAGGCAGCGGCACTGACCCGAAGTACAGATTCACCAACAGGCACTTTGCCCTACCGACTCACGACGGCCCCGTCCACAAGGGCAGACGCATGGCCTCATGTCCAGAGTGTCCCAGATCCCAGAACTTCCTTTTGTGAGAGGGTGAGACAGGATCCTGAAGGTGACAGTGGAGTCACTCAGGAGACAGGGGAAGCTGAGCAGATTGAAGACCACATTGACCCCGAGAGGCTGTCCTGTCCTTCCTTGACGCTGGCCTCATTGCCTAGGTACATTCCTCCCTCTTGGTATATTTTTTATTTAATTTCATTTTATTATTTTATTATTTAATGAACTGTACTTTCTGGTTAAAAACCACACAACACAAAACTTGCCACTTCAACCGTGCCACACTTCATGTCCACTTTGGTGGCATAAAGCACGTTTGCATGGCTGTGTGGCCATCCCCACCATCCATCTCCAGAATGTTCCCTCTTCCCCAGCTGAATCTCTGTACCCATTACCTCCCTGTTTCTCAAGTGTGGGGAATTTTTGTCCTCAGAATATTTCTGCATGTGTCCTGCATGCAGGGAGCTGTGTCCCTGAAGACACACTATGATTTGGCAAAGTTTTAACCTATCTCGAACTGATACAATATCGAGCATGTTCTTTTGCAACTTACTCTGTTAGCTCACCTGGAGGTTTTTTGCATTTTCTCCATGTAGTCACAAGTTATTTCTATTGCTATGTTTTTAATTGCTTTTGAAATGCTTACCTCAGCATAGTTACCTGTTCTACTCATGAACTTTTAGGCGGTTCCCATTTTGCTCCTGTTGACGCATCCCAGCGTGTGCCTCTGTGCACATGGATAAAGGTCTCCAGGGTGTGTAAGTACATAAGAATGGAAATGCCAGGATATGGGGATGGTACATCTTCAGTTGCCCTGGGTACCATCTTCAGCTGTTTACCCAAACCTCATGTCCCCTTCTCACCACTCTTCTGAGGTTCCCTGGAGTCTTTCTACCGGGTGGCTCTGACCTCACTTGTCACCATACTCACCAGGTGGCCTCCTGCACCTTGTGGCCTCGGGGCCTTTGCATCTGCTCCTCTCTGTCCACCTAACCCTGCCAGCTCTCACACATGCCTGCTGGTTTCAGCTCTGATGTTACTCCCTGACCCTGACACCCGACTCAGGCTACATCCGGGCTCCCCAAACATGCTCAGAGAATCCTGCCCGTCTGTGCATGCTGTACACCCTCACCTCTCAATTCCTTGAGGATGAGGGCTACCTTGTTGGCAGCTACAAATCCAGCGCCCGTGGAGCCTGGGGCTGCACGCGTCTCCACTTGTGGATGAATGGACGGGTTCTTGAATTACCTCTGGGCAGGGACGAGGGCTGCAGACATCCCGGTCCAACCCGGCTCTGCCACTTCCAAGCTGTGTGACCTCAAGCAAGTGGCTAAAAGTCTCTGAGCCTCTCCCTTTCCTGTGAAACCCTTCCCAGGGCTATTGTGGAGGTGGGGGGCGGGGTAGGGGTGGGGGTGCTGAAGTGAGCCCCAGCTGGGACTGGCTCGGGTAGACCACTCTTGGGAGGAGCTGCTGCGGTTGGGAGCCAAGTT
>JAVSCE010016226.1:0-21692 GCA_032199065.1 Smutsia gigantea | reverse complement strand
GCATGGGATGCATTTCCATTTGTTAGTGTCCTCTTTAATTTCTCTTAGGAGTGTCTTGTAGTTTTGAGAGTACAGGTCTTTCACTTCCTTCGTTAGGTTTATTCCTAGGTATTTTATTCTTTTTGATGCAATTGTGAATGGAATTGTTTTTCTGATTTCTCTTTCTGTTAGTTCATCGTTAGTGTATAGGAAAGCAACAGATTTCTGTGTGTTAATTTTGTATCCTGCAACTTTGCTGAATTCAGATATTAGTTCTAATAGTTTTGGAATGGAGTCTTTAGGGTTTTTTATGTACAGTATCATGTCATCTGCAAATAGTGACAATTTGACTTCTTCTTTACCAATCTGGATGCCTTGTATGTCTTTGTTTTGTCTGATTGCTGTGGCTAGGACCTCCAGTACTATGTTGAATAACAGTGGAGAGAGTGGGCATCCCTGTCTTGTTCCCGATCTTAGATGAAAAGCTTTCAGCTTCTCGCTGTTAAGTATGTTAGCTGTGGGTTTGTCATATATGGCCTTTATGATGTTGAGGTATTTGCCCTCTATACCCATTTTGTTGAGAGTTTTAATCATGAATGGATGCTGAATTTTGTCAAATGCTTTTTCAGCATCTATGGAGATGATCATGTGGTTTTTGTTCTTCTTTTTGTTGATGTGGTGGATGATGTTGATGGATTTTCGAATGTTGTACCATCCTTGCATCCCTGGGATGAATCCCACTTGATCATGGTGTATGGTCCTCTTGATGTATTTTTGAATTCGGTTTGCTAATATTTTGTTGAGTATTCTTGCATCTACATTCATCAGGGATATTGGTGTGTAATTTTCTTTTTTGGTGAGGTCTTTGCCCGGTTTTGGTATTAGAGTGATCCTGGCTTCATAGAATGAGTTTGGAAGTATTCCCTCCTCTTCTATTTTTTGGAAAACTTTAAGGAGAATCGGTGTTATTTCTTCTCTATATGTCTGGTAGAATTCAGAGGTGAATCCATCAGGCCCGGGGGTTTTGTTCTTGGGTAGTTTTTTGATTACCAATTCGATTTCGTCGCGGGTGATTGGTCTGTTTAATTTTTCTGTTTCTTGCTTGGTCAGTCATGGAAGGTAGTATTTTTCTAAGAAGTCGTCCATTTCTTCTAGGTTTTCCAGCTTGTTAGCATATAGATTCTCATAATATTCTCGTATAATTCTTTGTATTTCTGTGGGGTCTGTCGTGATTTTTCCTGTCTCATTTCTGATTCTGTTTATGTGTGTAGATTCTCTTTTTCTCTTAATGAGTCTGCCTAGGGGTTTATCTATTTTGTTTATTTTTTCAAAGAACCAGCTCTTGGTTTTATTGATTTTTTTCTATTGTTTTATTCTTCTCAATTTTATTTATTTCTTCTCTAATCTTTATTATGTCCCTCCTTCTGGTGACTTTGGGCCTCATTTGTCTTCTTTTTCCAATTTCAGTAATTGTGTCTTTAGACTATTCATTTGGGAATGTTCTTCCTTCTTTAAATAGGCCTGGATTGCAATATACTTTCCTCTTAGAACTGCCTTTGCTGCGTCCCACAGAAGTTGTGGCTTTGTGTTGTTGTTGTCATTAGTCTCCATATATTCTTTGATTTCTGTTTTGATTTGGTCGTTAACCCATTGATTAATTAGGAGAGTGTTGTTAAGTCTCCATGTATTTGTGAGCCTTTTTGATTTCTTTCTAAATTTTATTTCTAGTTTTATACCTTGGTGATCTGAGAAGTTGGTTGGTAGGATTTCAGTATTTTTGAAATTACTGAGTTTCTTTTTGTGGCCTAATATGTGGTCTATTCTGGAAAATGTTCCATGTGCACTTGAGAAGAATGTGTATCCTGTTGCTTTTGGGTGTAGAGTTCTGTAGATGTCTGTTAGGTCCATCTGTTCTAGTGTGTTGTTCAGTGCCTCTGTGTCTTTACTTATTTTCTGTCTGGTTGATCTGTCCTCTGGAGTGAGTGGTGTGTTGAAGTCTGCTAAGATGTATGCGTTGCTGTCTATTTCCTCCTTTAATTCTGTTAGTATTTGTCTCACATATGCTGGCGCTCCTGTGTTGGGTGCATATATATTTATAATGGTTATATCTTCTTGTTGGACTGACCCCTTTATCATTAGGTAGTGTCCTTCTTTATCTTTTGCTACTTTCTCGTTTTGAAGTCTATTTTGTCTGATACAAGTACTGCCACACCTGCTTTTTTCTCTTTGTTGTTTGCATGAAATATCTTTTTCCATCCCTTCACTTTTAGTCTGTGTATATCTTTGGATTTGAGGTGAGTTTCTTGTAGGCAGCATATAGATGGGTCTTGCTTTTTTATCCATTCTGTTACTCTGTGTCTTTTGATTGGTGCATTCAGTCCATTTACATTTAGGGTGATTATTGATAGATATGTACTTATTGCCATTGCTGGCTTTAGATTCGTGGTTACCAAGGGTTCAAGGGTTGCTTCCTTACTATCTAACAATCTAACTTAACTTTCTTGTTAAGTTATTGTAAACACAGTCTGATATTTCTTTATTTCTCTCCCTTCTTATTCCTCCTCCTCCATTCTTTCTATAATAGGTGTTTTATTCTTTGCCTTTAGTTAGTATTTGGATGGTCTGCTTTCTTTGCTATGATTTTTTTTTTCCTCTGGTGACATCTTTTTAGCCTTAGGTGTGCTTCCATCTAGAGCAGTCCATTTAAGATATCCTGTAGTGGTGGTTTATGAGAAGCAAACTCTCTCAACTTTCGTTTATCTGGAAATTGTTTAATCCCTCCATCATATTTAAATGATAATCGTGCTGGATACCATATTCTTGGTTCGAGGCCCTTCTGTTTCATAACGTTAAATATATCATGCCATTCTCTTCTGGCCTGTAAGGTTTCTGTTGAGAAGTCTGATGATAGTCTGATGGGTTTTCCTTTGTAGGTGATCTTTTTTCTCTCTCTAGCTGCCTTTAATACCCTGTCTTTATCTTTGATCTTTGCCATCTTAATTATTATGTGTCTTGGTGTTGTCTTCCTTGGGTCCCTTGTGTTGGGAGATCTATGAGCTTCGGTGGACTGCGAGACTACTTCCTTCCCCAGCGAGGGAAAGTTTTCAGCAATTATTTCTTCAAAGACACTTTCTATCCCTTTTTCTCTCTCTTCTTCCTCTGGTACTCCTATAATGCGAATATTGTTCCGTTTGGATTGGTCACACAGTTCTCTTAATATTCTTTCATTCCTAGAAATCCTTTTATCTCTCTCTGCCTCAGCTGCTCTGTACTCCTGTTCTCTATTTTCTATTCCATTAACAGTCTCTTGCATCTCATCCATTCTGCTGTTAAGCCCGTCGATCGCTTGTCTGATTTCTGCATTGTCTTTCCTCAGTTCCCTCACTTCGTCCCTCAGCTCTTGCACATTTCTCTGTAGGTCCATCAGCATGGTTATGACTTTTATTCTGAATTCTTTTTCAGGAATACTGTGCATTTCCATCCCTTCAGACTCCCTCTCTGGGGTTGTCTGGTTGATTTTGGTCTGAACCATATTCCTCTGTCTTTTCATGGCTACAGAATTGGTCACTGATAGTTGCCACGTATGTCAGCTGGGCTCTTTAAGACTTTAAAAAGAGAAGAAAAAAAAAGAGAAGAAAAAAGAAAAAAAAGAAGAAAGAAAGAAAGAAAGAAAAAAAGAAAGAAAAGAAAAAACAAAAACAAAACAAAAAAAAAAAAAATGCCCACTGGACGTAGATTCTGTGGGAATGCTGTAGGTGGTGCTATTGCCCCACTATTCCACAGCTGTGACTGTGCCGCTCCGCAGGGCCCTTTATCGCTCTGGCAGGGGTGGGAACGACTAGGAGGCTGTTGATCTCAGTGAGAAGTGTAAGTATGGCTACGCTTCCTCAGTCACCAGCTAAGGCGTCTGAAAGTCCCCAAGGCTCCCAGCCTGCTGGGCTGAGTGTGCTGGGGCGATCTGGCTCCTCCGCTGGGCTCCTGTCTCTTTAAGACCGCTGAAGAAAGCGCGCGCTTTTTTTTTTTCCTTCCCAGGAGCCGGCTGCAAGCACCCTGGCACGTTCCCCGCTCAGATCCTGCCCCTCTGTCTCTCCGATCTCCGCTACACTGCGCAATGTGGGTCAACGCTCCCCGCGCAGATCACCGGGGCTGGCTACTTCTCGGGGTGCACTTCCACTCGCTCCCGGCTCTGAGTCCTCTCCTCCCGCCGGTGCGCTGGGGTAGGGGAGGGCTCGGGTCCCGTCAGGTCACGGCTCCGTATCTTACCCGCCTCTTGGGGTGCCGAGTCCTCTCGGGTGTAGCCGCACGCTGTGCGCTTACCTGTGTATTCTCTCTCTTTTAGGAATAGATGTATTTGCTGTGTTTTTGTAGTTAAATATAGTGTTGGGAGGAGATTTCTGCCGCCCTGCTCACACCGCCATCTTCCCGGAAGTCTCTATTAGTCCATTCTTGGGCTCTGTGAGTCTGCTGCTGTTTTGTTCCTTCAGTTTTTTTCTTTGTCCTTATACTCCAGATATGAGTGAAATCATCTGATACTTGTCTTTTTCGGCTTGGCTTATTTACTGAGCATAATACCCTCTAGCTCCATCCATGTTGTTGCAAATGATAGGATTTGTTTTCTTCTTATGGCTGAATAGTATTCCATTGTGTATATGTACCACATCTTCTTTATCCATTCATGTACTTATTGACACTTAGGTTGCTTCCATTTCTTGGCAATTGTAAATAGTGCTGCGATAAACATAGGGGTGCATATGTCTTTTTCAAACTGGGCTGCTGCATTCTTAGGGTAAATTCCTAGGAGTGGGATTCCTGGGTCAAATGGTATTTCTATTTTGAGTTTTTTGAGGAACCTCCACACTGCTTTCCACAATGGTTGAACTGATTTACATTCCCACCAGCAGTGTAGGAGGGTTCCCTTTTCTCCACATCCTCCCCAACATTTGTTGTTGTTTGTGTTTTGGATGTTGGCCATCTTCACTGGTGTGAGGTGATATCTGATTGTGGTTTTAATGTGCATTTCTCTGATGATTAGTGATATGGAGCATCTTTTCATGTGCCTGTTGGCCCTCTGAATTTCTTCTTTAGAGAAGTGTCTATTCATGTCATCTGCCCATTTCTTAATTCGATTATTTGCTTTTTGTTTGTTGAGGTGTGTGCGTTCTTTGTATATTTTGGATGTCAACCCCTTATCAGATACCTCATTTATGAATATATTCTCCCATACTGTAGGATGTCTTTTTGTTCTACTGATGGTGTCATTTGCTGTACAGAAGCTTTTCAGCTTGATATAGTCCCACTTGTTCATTTTTGCTTTTGTTTCCCTTGCCCAGGGAGATATGTCATGAAGAAGTCGCTCATGTTTATGTCTAAGAGATTTTTGCCTATGTTTTTTTCTAAGAGTTTTATGGTTTCATGACTTACATTCAGGTCTTTGATCCACCTTGAGTTTACCTTTGTGTATGGGGCTAGACAGTAGTCCAGTTTCATTCTCTTGCATGTAGCTGTCCAGTTTTGCTAACACCAGCTGCTGAAGGGGCCGTCATCTCCCCATTGTATATCCAAGGCTCCTTTATCAAATATTAATTGACTGTATATGTTTGGGTTAGTGTTTGGATTTTCGATTCTGTTCCACTGGTCTGTGGGTCTGTTTTTGTGCCAATACCAAATTGTCTTGATTACTGTGGCTTTGTAGTAGAGCTTGAAGTCGGAGAGCATAATTCCCCCTGTTTTATTCCTCCTTCTCAGGATTGCTTTGGCTGTTCGGGGTCTTTTGTGGTTCCATATGAATTTTAGAATTATTTGTTCCAGTTCATTGAAGAAAACTGTTGGTAGGTTGATAGAGATTGCATTGAATCTGTATATTGCTTTAGGTAGTATAGCCATTTTGACAATATTTATTCTTCCTAGCCAAGAGCATGGGATGCATTTCCATTTGTTAGTGTCCTCTTTAATTTTCTAAGGAGTGTCTAGTAGTTTTGAGAGTACAGGTCTTTCACTTCCTTCGTTAAGTTTATTCCTAGGTATTTTATTCTTTTTGATGCAATTGTGAATGGAATTGTTTTTCTAATTTCTCTTTCTGTTAGTTCATCGTTAGCGTATAGGAAAGCAACAGATTTCTGTGTGTTAATTTTGTATCCTTCAACTTTGCTGAATTCAGATATTCTAGTAGTTTTAGAGTGGAGTCTTCAGGGTTTTTTATGTACAGGATCATGTCATCTGCAAATAGTGACAATTTGACTTCTTTGCTAATCCGGATGCCTTGTATGTCTTTGTTTTGTCTGATTGCTGTGGCTAGGACCTCCAGTAGTATGTTGAATAACAGTGGAGAGAGTGGGCATCCCTGTCTTGTTCCCGATCTTAGATGAAAAGCTTTCAGCTTCTCACTGTTAAGTATGATGTTAGCTGTGGGTTTGTCATATATGGCGTTTATGATGTTGAGGTACTTGCCCTCTATACCCATTTTGTTGAGAGTTTTAATCATGTATGGATGCTGAATTTTGTCAAATGCTTTTTCAGCATCTATGGAGATGATCATGTGGTTTTTGTTTTCTTTTTGTTGATGTGGTGGATGATGTTTATGGATTTTCGAATGTTGTACCATCCTTGCATCCCTGGGATGAATCCCACTTGATCATGGTGTATGATCCTCTTGATGTATTTTTGAATTTGGTTTGCTAATATTTTGTTGAGTATTTTTGCATCTACGTTCATCAGGGATATTGGTCTGTAATTTTCTTTTTTGATGAGGTCTTTACCAGGTTTTGGTATTAGCGTGATGCTGGCTTCATAGAATGAGTTTGGAAGTATTCCCTCCTCTTCTATTTTTTGGAGAACTTTATGGAGAATGGGTGTTATTTCTTCTCTATATGTCTGGTAGAATTCAGAGGTGAATCCATCAGGCCCGGGGGTTTTGTTCTTGGGTAGTTTTTTGATTACCGATTCAATTTCATTGCTGGTGATTGGTCTGTTTAGTTTTTCTGTTTCTTGCTTGGTCAGCCTTGGAAGGTTGTATTTTTCTAAAAAGTCGTCCATTTCTTCTAGGTTTTCCAGCTTGTTAGCATATAGATTCTCATAATATTCTCGTATAATTTTTTTGTATTTCTGTGGGGTCCGTCGTGATTTTTCCTTTCTCATTTCTGATTCTGTTTATGTGTGTAGATTCTCTTTTTCTCTTAATGAGTCTGCCTAGGGGTTTATCTATTCTGTTTATTTTTTCAAAGAACCAGCTCTTGGTTTTATTGATTTTTTTTCTATTGTTTTATTCTTCTCAATTTTATTTATGTCTTCTCTGATCTTTATTATGTCCCTCCTTCTGGTGACTTTGGGTCTCATTTTTATTTTTTTTCCAATTTCAGTAATTGTGTCTTTAGACTATTCATTTGGGAATGTTCTTCCTTCTTTAAATAGGCCTGGATTGCAATATACTTTCCTCTTAGAACTGCCTTTGCTGTGTCCCACGGTAGTTGTGGTTTTGTGTTGTTGTTGTCATTACTCTCCAAATATTCTTTGATTTCTGTTTTGATTTGGTTGTTAACCCATTGAATAATTAGGAGAATGTTGTTAAGTCTCCATGTATTTGTGAGCCTTTTTGGTTTCTTTCTAAAATTTATTTCTAGTTTTATACCTTTGTAATCTGAGAAGTTGGTTGGTAGCATTTCAATATTTTTGAATTTACTGAGGTTCTTTGTGTGGCCTAGTATGTGGTCTATTTTGGAAAATGTTCTATGTGCACTTGAGAAGAATGTGTATCCTGTTGCTTTTGGGTGCAGAGTTCTGTAGATGTCTGTTAGGTCCATCTGTTCTACTGTGTTGTTCAGTGCCTCTGTGTCTTTACTTATTCTCCGTCTGGTTGATATGTCCTTTGTAGTGAGTGGTGTGTTGAAATCACCTAAAATGAATGCATTGCTGTCTATTTCCTCCTTTCATTCTGTTAGTATTTGTGTCACATATGCTGGCGCTCCTGTGTTGGGTGCATATATATTTATAATGGTTATATCCTCTTGTTGGACTGACCTCTTTATCATTATGTAATGTCCTTTGTCTCTTGTTACTTTCTTTGTTTTGAAGTCTATTTTGTCTGATACAAGTACTGCAACACCTACTTTTTTCTCTTTGTTGTTTGCATGAAATATCTTTTTCCATCCCTTCACTTTTAGTCTGTGTATATCTTTGGGTTTGAGGTGACTCTTGTAAGGAGCATATAGATGGGTGTTGCTTTTTTTATCCATTCTGTTACTCTGTGTCTTTTGATTAGTGCATTCTGTCCTTTTACATTTAGGGTGATTATCAATAGAATGTACTTATTGCCATTGCTCACTTTAAATATGTGGTTACCAAAGTTTCAAGGGTTGCTTCTTTACTATTTAACAATCTAACTTAACTTTCTTATTAACGTATTGTAAACAGCATCTGATGTGTCTTTATTTCTCTCCCTTCTTATTCTTCCTCCTCCATTCTTTATATACTAGGTGTTCTATTCTTTGCCTTTAGTTAGTGTTTGGATGATCTGCTTTCTTTGCTATGATTTTATTTTCTCTGGTGACATCTTTTTACCCTTAGGCGTGCTTCCCTCTAGAGCAGTCTGGTTAAGATAGCCTGTAGTGGTGTTTTATGAGGGGCAAACTCTCTCAACTTTCGTTTGTCTGGAAATTGTTTAATCCCTCCGTCATATTTAAATGATAATCGTGCTGGATACAATATTCTTGGTTCGACGCCCTTCTGTTTCATTACGTTAAATATATCATGCCACTCTCTTCTGGTCTGTAAGGTTTCTGTTGAGAAGTCTGATGATAGTCTGATGGGTTTTCCTTTGTAGGTGATCTTTTTTCTGTCTCTAGCTGTCTTTAATACCCTGTCTTTATCTTTGATCTTTGCCATTTTAATTATTATGTGTCTTGGTGTTGTCTTCCTTGGGTCTCTTGTGTTGAGAGATCTGTGGGCTTCCGTGGGCTGCGAGACTATTTCTTTCCCCAGGGTTTGGAAAGTTTTCAGCAATTATTTCTTCAAAGACACTTTCTATCCCTTTTTCTCTCTCTTCTTCCTCTGGTACTCGTATAATGCGAATATTGTTCCCTTTGGATTGGTCACACAGTTCTCTTAATATTATTTCATTCCTAGAGATCTTTTTATCTCCCTCTGCCTCAGATTCTCTGTATTCCTGATCTCTGATTTGTATTCCATTTACAGTCTCCTGCACCTCATCCAGTGTACTCTTAAGTCCTTCTATTGAGTGTTTCATTTCTGTGATCTCCCTTAGCTCTTGCATATTTCTCTGCAGGTCATTCAGCATGGTTATGACTTTTATTTTGAATTCTTTTTCAATAAGATTTGTTATATCTATCTCAGCAGGCCTTCTCTCTTGGATTGTTTCAGTGATTTTGGACTGGACCAGGTTCTTCTGGCTTTTCATGGAGATAGATGTGATTGCCTGCAAGTGGCACGTGTGTCAGCTGGGAGAACAATGTCCCTTCCTGCTTGCTGGTCCCCTTGCTCTTCTCTGCTGTCTGTGCCGGTTACCTTCACATAGGGCGCAGTTTCTGGGTTAATTCCCTGAGCTGCCATGGGCAGGGCAGCCCTTGGGATGGCCTAGTGCACTGCCGGGGGTCATAGGTGTGCCGGGTGTGTTTTTCTGCGAGAATGGTGCCCCTTCGTGCCTTCCAGACTTTGCATCAGCTTCCTCTGCCTGTGCTGGGCAGCTGAATGCTTTCAGCAGCCTCTTGCTCTGACCTGGTTAGCTGCGCGCTGGGAGAAGACTCTGTGTTGTTGCTCTGGCCGGCGCTTTTCCCCAGCTGGTCCGCAGTAATGGCGGGTCAGCCTGTTTGCTTGCATTGCCAGCAGGGGGTAATAAATGGCAGGCTGCTTATTGCCGTGAGGGGCTTCAGAGCCGCATTGCCCCCCAGGGGGTTAGGACGCCTGAAGTTCCTTAAGATTCCCTGCTTCCTGGGCTGAGTGTGCCGGGATGATTTTGTTCACCTGTTAAATCCTTGTCTGTTTAAGACTTTTAAAGCACCTGCTTTTCTTTTGTCCCAGGGGAGCTGGCTGTGGAGACCCGCTCGCAGTCTCCGTCTCAGATTTTACTTTTCCATTTCTCTAATATCCAGTACACAATGCAATGTGTGTCTGTGCTCTGGGTGCAGATTACTTTGATTCTTTTCCTCCCACTCGTGAGTTGGGGTGGGGGGAGTGCTCGGGTCCTGCCGGGTCGCAGCTTTGTATCTTACCCTTTTCATGAGATGCTGTTTTCGCAGATGTAGGTGTAGGCTTGCTGTTGTACTGTATCTTTGGTCTCTCTTTTAGGAATAGTTGTATTTGCTGTGTTTTCAAAATATATATGGTTTTGGGAGATTTCCGCCGCTCTACTCACGCAGTCATCTTGAGCACTCACAAAAGAAACAGTTTTGATAAATGATTTAACAAATGATACAGTTGAAACTTTTAACTCCATGAAAATTGAGTATAGACTATATGCAGCAATGATTGCTGTATCTGCATGATGCAGAAATGCGTGTATATTCCTGGACTAGTAAGATGAAATATAGGGCAATGTTAGACCTTGATTTAGACAAATTTGGGTTAGAGTAGTTCTAAGTGATGAAAAATGCAGGCCTGTTGCTATAGGTGGAGGAATTGTAGTTTGTGTGTTGAGAAACGTTGTGTGCCCTGATGCCTTCAATGCAGGATGGGAGAGCCAGGCTTCTCCGTTATGGGCCATCTCACTCATGCTGTTATTCTGAGTATTTTGAAGATTAGGTTGTTTTCAGGAATTTATTCTTTTCCTCTGTGTGATTGAGAGGGTGTACTCAATTTTATAACTAGTGATTGAGGTATATTTCTGAACAACACACTACACATAGTTAAAGCATGTGAATTGGTGAATTTTGATACATGTTTACACCCTTGTAACCATTACCACAATCAAGATGCTGGGCTTTTCTATCGCATTTCTTGTGCCTATTTGCAGCCCATCTCTCCCTACCTGTCCCTGGTTTGTTACTTTCTGTCACTATAGGTTAGTTTGCCATTTTCTAGAATCTTCTATAAGAAGTATGGTCTAGTACATACTCTTTTTTTTGTGTGGTTCTTTTCACTCAGCATAATGATTTTGAATTTCATTTATATTATGGTACTTATGTAGCTCATTCCTCTTTGTTGACAGCAGTGTTCCACTTAATGATTTTCAACAGATTGTCCATTCTCCTGTTGATGGACATTTGGGTTGTTTCCAGGATTTGGCTATTTAGATAAAGCTACTGTGAACATTCACTTACAGGCTTTGTATGGACATATAGTCCCATTCTTTTCAGTGAATACCTAGGAGTCACGAGGATGACTGAGTCACAAAGCACGTGTGTGTTTAGCGGTTAAGGAACTGCCTCGCTGTTTTCCTGGCAAAGGTGCTGTTTCACGCTTCTCAGAAGCTGCTGGGTCAGACCTTAATTTTCCCCATTCTAGGTTGTTGTGAAGTTCATTGAATTTTAAATGTAAATATTTTTACCTGGAACATCAAAAATGTTGAGTAACTTACTTCCTTAGTAATAGTCTTAACTCGGGGAAATGAACTCCCTCCAGCAAGAACAATAGCTTCCACCTCGTAAGTGTGAGGGAGTACGTGGCCAGATCCTCTTTACAGGGAGTGCAAACAGCTGGCCTGCTCAGGCCACAGGGAGGCTGGCTGAAGTACACTTTCTTAGCTTCAGATTCAGCAAGTTTTTTTTTTACATTATCATCATCAATTTTTACATAATACTCATCCTAAAAATAGAAAAAAATAATTTTGGAAGAGATCATTTTTTCAGAGACTTCCCTAAATTTGATAGTAAACATCCATTGATTTGAAGATTGAGCTAATTCCATTCAGTGGGTGACTTTAAATGACAAGAATGGGACACTGTTCCTTTTAAAAAATATAATGGAAAATTTCAAATGTACGTAAAAGTAGAGAACACCGTGTGGGGACTCCCATGTGCCTGTTACTAAGCTTAAATATCGTTAACCCTTTTTTTGGCTTGATGATTTTAGGGGGGAAAGCCCACATGCTGTTGTTTCTTTGCAGTTGCTTCCATAGGCCTGGCCAGCTCCCTGTGCAGGACCATCATCTCATTACCTGCCTAACAAAACTAACCATAATTCCTTCATAGAATTTGCTCCGTGTGCATACTTAACTCCCCAGATCACCTTCAGCGTAACTTCTCACGTTGGAAAATGATTCCTGGGCTGAGACCGCTGGCCAGGGCACGGTAGACACAGCCTTGGCCTGCTGTTTTCTTAGCAGCTCATCCATGTTGCTCCCTGTCCCTGCCAGTGCCTCCTCATGTCCTCCTGTTGTCACTCCAGCCCCCTGAGTGGGGCCCCGGCTTCAGCCTTGCTAAGTATCTTCCTCTGGATCCCTGAGCCTGTCACCACGTGTCCGGGCTGTGCTCCAGACGTGCATGTGGGTCATGGGGGGCCCGCCCTGGCCGGGGTAGCCCCCTCACAGCCGCTGATGGAAGGGCACGGTGCCCTGGAGGAGTATCGAGGGGGCAGCCTGGCCCTGGGCAATGCAGTGGTAATGCCAAGGCAGAAACGGGCCCACAGGAGGCGTCTTCGGGAGCAAACCTTCCTTTGCAGGGTGTTCCTGGGAACAGAGGCACTTGTGGACAGTGGAATGAATGGGAGCCAGGGAGGCATCTTTGGGGAAGAGGAATTTACTTTCATTGTTATCATTTGAATAACTGAATCTGTCTCAATCTTGGAGTTGGGGAAAGAGGCTGAGATTTCAAAAGGACAGCAGGGCACCCAGGCTGTGACTGTCAAATCTGAGTTTCAGACAAACGACTCACATCCTTCTGCATACTTGGTTTCTGTCTCTGTGTTTATTTCGGGGTAAACTAACTTCCAGGTTAAGACAAGATGTAAAGGAAGGCTGAGCAGAGGTCATTCCTTGGTGTAGATGCACTTGTCTGCCGCCAGCTACCTGAACTGTGACACCCCAGGTTTCATATGATCTGTGTGGAGGGACCCTGGCTGTCGCCTGGCCCTGCCTGGTCATCTTCTCTGCCTGTTGCTTCAGAACCTGAGTTCCCCAGCGATTAACAATTGTATTTCAAAGTAAATGAGATGTACTGGTGGCGTTTGGTGTCCCCTGGTAGCCAGTAGCACATGATTGGGACAGCAGGCATGGTGACTGGCTGTTCTGCTGTGTCTCCAGGATGGTGTGTGTGCGTTTGATTGTGTTTGCTCAAGTACAGACACTGTCTTTGCAGTTCAGCTTGAGCTTCACGCGTGGACATTTTACTTCCACAACATCTTGGTGGTTGCTCTATCTTCTCACTCCAGTGCCATTTCCTCTGTGTCCCTTCTGTTTCCCAGTGCCTTGGTGGAAGACCTGAATGCAGGAAAGTTAATAAAAATAGAAACAGAAAACCAGGCCAGGCAATAGCAGAGGGAGGAGAGATGCTAACCTAGCCATGAAAGCCGGTCTGTGCAGCGATGGGGCATCAGCTTTGTCCTTGGGTTTCTGACAAGCTGGACAGAAAGGGAAACAGTGGTTCTCTAGTCTTCATCATTGAAAACAGGACAAGTTTTGGTTCATCATTTTTCTTGCCACCAAGAGGTGATTAATTCCTTACTGTGGTTTGTTCTGGTCACTGCTGGCCACCTACACCTGGGGCCTGCTGGAAATGCCCACTCCTAATGACAGACACTGTTAGTGCCCCACCATGTGAAGAGTACCATATTAGTGACCGGAAGAGGAGGACCTGGGCGTGGAGCCAGATTTCTGTGGGCACCAAGTTCCAGGCAGCCATTGAAGGGGGAGCCTGGGTCTGAGTGCCTGGGGGGTCACCGGCTAGAAATGGGTGATGGGTCCTTTCATATTGGGGCTGCCCGAGCCCGGCAGAGCAGGGTGCAGACACTGCTTGGTGTAGGGCAACGTGGGAGTTGGGTCTCCAGGGCAGCCAGCGGACGGAGTATGGGCCAAGTCAGCGTATGAAGCACTCTCATGCTGCCTGTGGGAGCCCGTGCATGGGCTGTGGAGGAGTGCTCACAGCCCATCAGCCCTCTTGGAAAACTAGCTCTGTACTGTGGGGAGGGAAGGCTGGAGATGGGAGAGAAGAGTCAGGAGCCACTGTCAGAGCCCAGGAAGGGGAGGAGGAAGAGGTCTGAGCCCCTGGGGACAGGCTGTGGTTGCACACCGAAAGAGGAGGGATTGCAGACCCCTGTCAGAGTGGGCACCAATGACTGGTGACCAGCTGTCATGCAGAGTGAAGAGGAAAAGGGTGATTTTGGGTTTCTAGGTGGTGTAATGTCGACACTGGAGGTAAGAACACTTAACATTTAATGGGCTCTTTTCCATTCCTTTTTTTTTTTTTTTTTTTTTTTGCCAACCCTCACCTCCTGAATGCATTTATTTAGGAAAAAACAGTTGCTACATAATTACCATGCATGGAAATTAATCAAGAGTGGTGGAAAATCCAGGGAAGACAATGTGAGATTCTAGCTTAAGCTCGCGCCTAGGAGGCTGTTTTGAGATTTGAGCCTTGCCCTACCTGTGCGGAGGCGTGAAGGGCACCCAGATCCGAACCCAGCCTCTCCCCGCACGTAGCAGAAGAGCCGAGAAACCCCTACATGGTGGAGCCTATTTCATGCTGGATTTCTCCCCACCACCCTGTTCTGTTTCCCTTTGGGACCGTGAGCCCAGAGAAGGTAGGGGGTCCCTGCAGGGTCACACAGCAGGTCAAGGCTGGGGTGAAAGTTCTATGGTGTCATTGCTGGGTGCGCTGGTGATGGTCCTCATTGGTCCTCACCTACCCAAGCAATATTTTTAAAAAAAATCTAATGGCATATTCCGGCCATGGCTGGCAGGCTGTTTTTTTTTTTTGTTTGTTTTTTTGCTACTACTAACCCATTTTATTTATTTTTATTTTTATTTTTATTAAACTACCCCTTCATCAGGTCCCCCCCACCAACCCCATTACAGTCACTGTCCATCAGCGTAGTGAGATGCTATAGAATCACTACTTGTCTTCTCTGAGTTGTACAGCCCTCCCCGTTCCCCCCCAACTTTACATCTGCTAATCGTAATGCCCCTTTTTCCCTCTTATCCCTCCCTTCCCACCCATTTTCCCCAGTCCCTTTCCCTTTGGTAACTATTAGTCCGTTGTTGGGTTCTGTGAGTCTGCTGCTGTTTTGTTCCTTCAGTTTTTTTCTTTGTTCTTATACTCCACATATGAGTGAAATCATTTGATACTTGTCTTTTCGGCTTGGCTTATTTCACTGAGCATAATACCCTCTAGCTCCATCCATGTTGTTGCAAATGGTAGGATTTGTTTTCTTCTTATGGCTGAATAATATTCCATTGTGTATATGTACCACTTCTTCTTTATCCATTCATCTACTGATGGACACTTAGGTTGCTTCCATTTCTTGGCTATTGTAAATAGTGCTGCAATAAACATAGGGGTGCATCTGTCCTTTCAAATTGGGCTGCTGCATTCTTAGGGTAAATTCCTAGGAGTGGAATTCCTGGGTCAAATGGTATTTCTATTTTGAGTTTTTTGAGGAACCTCCATACTGCTTTCCACAATGGTTGAACTAATTTGCAGTCCCACCAGCAGTGTAGGAGGGTTCCCTTTTCTCCACATCCTCGCCAACATTTGTTGTTGTTTGTGTTTTGGATGTTGGCCATCCTCACTGGTGTGAGGTGATATCTCATTGTGGTTTTAATCTGCATTTCTCTGATGATTAGCGATGTGGAGCATCTTTTCATGTGCCTGTTGGCCATCTGAATTTCTTCTTTGGAGAAGTGTCTATTCATGTCCTCTGCCCATTTCTTAATTGGATTATTTGCTTTCTGTTTGTTAAGGTGCATGAGTTCTTTATATATTTTGGATGTCAACCCTTTATCAGATACATTTTTTATGAATATATTCTCCCATACTGTAGGATGTCTTTTTGTTCTACTGATGGTGTCCTTTGCTGTACAGAAGCTTTTCAGCTTGATATAGTCCCACTTGTTCATTTTTGCTTTTGTTTCCCTTGCCCGGGGAGATATGTTCATGAAGAAGTTGCTCATGTTTATGTCCAAGAGATTTTTGCCTATATTTTTTTCTAAGAGTTTTATGGTTTCTTGACTTACATTCAAGTATTTGATCCACCTTGAGTTTACCTTTGTGTATGGGCTAGACAGTAGTCCAGTTTCATTCTCTTACATGTAGCTGTCCAGTTTTTCCAACACCAGCTGCAGAAGAGGCTGTCATCTCCCCAATGTATATCCAAGGCACTTTTATCAAATATTAATTGACTGTATATGTTTGGGTTAATGTTTGGAATTTCTATTCTGTTCCACTGGTCTGTGGGTCTGTTTTTGTGCCAATACCAAATTGTCTTGATTACTGTGGCTTTGCAGTAGAGCTTGAAGTCAGGGAGTGTAATTCCCCCTGTTTTATTCCTCCTTCTCAGGATTGATTTGGCTATTCGGGGTCTTTTGTGGTTCCATATGAATTCTAGAATTATTTGTTCGAGTTCATTGAAGAAAGCTTTTGGTAGTTTGATAGGGATTGCATTGAATCTGTAGATTGCTTTAGGTAGTATAGCCATTTTGACAATATTTATTCTTCCTAGCCAAGAGCATGGATGCATTTCCATTTGTTAGTGTCCTCTTTAATTTCTCGTAGGAGTGTCTTGTAGTTTTCAGAGTACAGGTCTTTCACTTCCTTCGTTAGGTTTACTCCTAGGTATTTTATTCTTTTTGATGCAATTGTGAATGGAATTGTTTTTCTGATTTCTCTGTTAGTTCATCATTAGTGTATAGGAAAGCAACAGATTTCTGTGTGTTAATTTTGTATCCTGCAACTTTGCTGAATTCAGATATTAGTTCTAGAAGTTTTGGAATGGAATCTTTAGGGTTTTTTATGTACAGTATCATGTCATCTGCAAATAGTGACAATTTGACTTCTTCTTTACCAATCTGGATGCCTTGTATATCTTTGTTTTGTCTGATTGCTGTGGCTAGGACCTCCAGTACTCTGTTGAATAACAGTGGAGAGAGTGGGCATCCCTGTCTTGTTCCCGATCTTAGATGAAAAGCTTTCAGCGTCTTGCTGTTAAGTATGATGTTAGCTGTGGGTTTGTCATATATAGCCTTTATGATGTTGAGGTACTTGCCATCTATACACATTCTGTTTAGAGTTTTAATCAGGAATGTAAGCTGAATTTTGTCAAATGCTTTTTCAGCATCTATGGAGATGATCATGTGGGTTTTTTCTTCTTTTTATTGATGTGGTGGATGGTGTTGATGGATTTTCGAATGTTGTACCATCCTTGCATCCCTGGGATGAATCCCACTTGATTGTGGTGTATGATCCTCTTGATGTATTTTTGAATTCGGTTTGCTAATATTTTGTTGAGTATTTTTGCATCTACGTTCATCAGGGATATTGGTCTGTAATTTTCTTTTTTGGTGAGTTCTTTGCCTGGTTTTGGTATTAGATTGATGCTGGCTTCATAGAATGAGTTTGGAAGTATTCCCTCCTCTTCTATTTTTTTGGAAAACTTTAAGGAGAATCGGTGTTATTTCTTCTCTATATGTCTGGTAGAATTCAGAGGTGAATCCATCAGACACGGGGGTTTTGTTCTTGGGTAGTTTTTTGATTACCAATTCGATTTCGTCGCTGCTGATTGGTCTGCTTAGTTTTTCTGTTTCTTGCTTGGTCAGTCTTGGAAGGTTGTATTTTTCTAAGAAGACCATTTCTTCTTTGTTTTCCAGCTTGTTAGCATATAGATTCTCATAATATTCTCTTATGATTCTTTGTATTTCTGTGGGTTCTTTCGTGATTTTTCCTTTCTCATTTCTGATTGTGTTTATGTGTGTAGATTCTCTTTTTCTCTTAGTGAGTCTGCCTAGGGGTTTACCTATTTTGTTTATTTTTTCAAAGAACCAGCTCTTGGTTTTATTGATTTTTTCTATTGTTTTATTCTTCTCAATTTTACTTATTTCTTCTCTAATCTTTATTATGTCTCTCCTTCTGGTGACTTTGGGCCTCATTTGTTCTTCTTTTTCCAATTTCTGTAATTGTGTCTTTAGACTATTCATTTGGGAATGTTCTTCCTTCTTTAAATAGGCCTGGATTGCAATATACTTTCCTCTTAGAACTGCCTTTGTTGCGTCCCACAGAAGTTGTGGCTTTGTGTTGTTGTTTTCATTAGTCTCCATATGTTCTTTGATTTCTGTTTTGATTTGGTTGTTAACCCATTGATTAATTAGGAGAGTGTTGTTGAGTCTCCATGTATTTGTGAGCCTTTTTGATTTCTTTCTAAAATTTCTTTCTAGTTTTATACCTTGGTGATCTGAGAAGTTGCTTGGTAGGATTTCAATATTTTTGAAATTACTGAGGTTCTTTCTGTGGCCTAGTATGTGGTCTATTCTGGAAAATGTTCCATGTGCACTTGAGAAGAATGTGTATCCTGTTGCTTTTGGGTGTCGAGTTCTGTAGATGTCTGTTAGGTCCATCTGTTCTCGTGTGTTTTTCAGTGCCTCTGCGTCTTTACTTATTTTCTGTCTCGTTGATCTCTCCTCTGGAGTGAGTGGTGTGTTGAAGTCTCCTAAGATGAATGCATTGCTGTCTATTTCCTCCTTTAATTCTGTTAGTATTTGTCTCACATATGCTGACGCTCCTGTGTTGGGTGCATATATATTTATAATGGTTATATCTTCTTGTTGGACTGACCCCTTAATCATTATGTAATGTCCTTCTTTATCTTTTGCTACTTTCTTCATTTTGGAGTCTATTTTGTCTGATACAAGTACTGCAACACCTGCTTTTTTCTCTTTGTTGTTTGCATGAAATATCTTTTTCCATCCCTTCACTTTTAGTCTGTGTATATCTTTTGGATTTGAGGTGAGTTTCTGGTAGGCAGCATATAGATGGGTCTTGCTTTTTTATCCATTCTGTTACTCTGTGTCTTTTGATTGGTGCATTCAGTCCATTTACATTTAGGGTGATTATTGATCGGTATGTACTTATTGCCATTGCTGGCTTTAGATTCGTGGTTACCAAGGGTTCAAGGGTTGCTTCTTTACTATCTAACAATCTAACTTAACTTTCTTGTTAAGTTATTGTAAACACAGTCTGATGTTTCTTCTTTCTCTCCCTTATTCCTCCTCCTCCATTCCTTATATACTAGGTGTTTTATTCTTTCCCTTTAGTTAGTATTTGGATGGTCTTCTTTCTTTGCTATGATTTTATTTTCTCTGGTGACATCTTTTTAGCCTTAGGTGTGCTTCCATCTAGAGCAGTCCATTTAAGATATCCTGTAGTGGTTTATGAGAGGCAAACTCTCTCAACTTTCGTTTATCTGGAAATTGTTTAATCCCTCCATCATATTTAAATGATAATCGTGCTGGGTACAATATTCTTGGTTCGAGGCCCTTCTGTTTCATTACGTTAAATATATCATGCCATTCTCTTCTGGCCTGTAAGGTTTCTGTTGAGAAGTCTGATGATAGTCTGATGGGTTTTCCTTTGTAGGTGATCTTTTCTCTCTCTAGCTGCCTTTAATACCCTGTCTTTATCTTTGATCTTTGCCATCTTAATTATTATGTGTCTTGGTGTTGTCTTCCTTGGGTCCCTTGTGTTGGGAGATCTATGAGCTTCGGTGGACTGCGAGACTACTTCCTTCCCCAGCGAGGGAAACTTTTCAGCAATTATTTCTTCAAAGGCACTTTCTATCCCTTTTTCTCTCTCTTCTTCCTCTGGTACTCCTATAATGCGAATATTGTTCCGTTTGGATTAGTCACACAGTTCTCTTAATATTCTTTCATTCCTAGAAATCCTTTTATCTCTCTCTGCCTCAGCTGCTCTGTACCCCTGTTCTCTGTTTTCTATTCCATTAACAGTCTCTCGCATCTCATCCATTCTGCTGTTAAGCCCGTCGATCGCTTGTCTGATTTCTGTATTGTCTTTCCTCAGTTCCCTCACTTCCTCCCTCAGCTCTTGCACATTTCTCTGTAGGTCCATCAGCATGGTTATGACTTTTATTCTAAATTCTTTTTCAGTGAGGCTGTGCATTTCCATCCCTTCAGATTCCCTCTCTGGGGTTGTCTGGTTGATTTTGGTCTGAACCATATTCCTCTGTCTTTTCATGGCTGTATAATTTGGTCACTGATAGTTGCCACGTATGTCAGCTGGGCTCTTTAAGACTTTAAAAAGAGAAGAAAAAAAAAGAGAAAAAAAAGAGAGAAAAAGAAAAAAAAGAAAAAAAGAAAGAAAAGAAAAAACAAAAACAAAACAAAAAAACAAAACAAACAAACAAAAAAATGCCCACTGGACGTAGATTCTGTGGGAATGCTCTAGGTGGCGCTATTGCCCCACTATTCCACAGCTGTGACTGTGCTGCTCTGCAGGGCCCTTAATCGCTCTGGCAGGGGTGGGAATGAATAGGAGGCTGTTGATCTCAGTGAGAAGTGTTAAGTATGGTTACGCTTCCCCAGTCACCAGCTAAGGCGTCTGAAACTCCCCAGGACTCCCAGCCTGCTGGGCTGAGTGTGCTGGGGCGATCCGGCTCCTCCGCTGGGCTCCTGTCTCTTTAAGACTGCTGAAGAATGCGCGCGCTTTTTTTTTTTTTTCCTTCCCGGAGCCGGCTGCAAGCCCCCTGGCGCGTCCCCCGCTCAGATCCTGCCCCTCTGTCTCTCCAATCTCCGCTGCACTGCGCAATGTGGGTCAGCGCTCCCCGCGCAGATCACCGGGGCTGGCTACTTCGCGGGGTGTGCCTCCACTCCCTCCCGGCTCTGAATCCTCTCCCGCCGGTGCGCTGCGGTGGGGGAGTGCTCGGGTCCCGCCGGGTCGCGGCTCCGTGTCTTACCCGCCTCTTGGGGTGCCGAGTCCTCTCGGGTGTAGCTGCACGCTGTGCGCTTTCCTGTGTATTCTCGTCTCTCTTTTAGGAATAGATGTATTTTCGGTGTTTTCGTAGATAAATATAGTGTTGGGAGGAGATTTCTGCCGCCCTGCTCACACCGCCATCTTCCCGGAAGTCTCCTAGATATTGTTTTGACAATCCCAATGCCTATTGTTTTAGAACAATGAAGTTCCTCTGTCAGTTCAGCAGCTCCAAGTTCACTGACAACATTGTGCACCCATATGTGTCCTAGGCAGTCTGAGTATGGAGAGCCTGATGCCCAACTTCCTCTCTGGAATATCAACCATTCCTTTACTTCAAATACTTATTCTTAACATGTTTTTATAAAGATTATTCTTAGAAGGTGACAGAATGTTATATTTTGTTATGATTTACATAATTACACTAGAAATACTTTAAAACTTACTGTATTAAAGGTAATTCCTATAGTAAGTTAGAGATTATAATCATTTTCTGCCTTTCATGAGTTTCCTGATATGTATTAACCCAGACTAGTGGAACTTTATTTTCCTGATTTCAACAAGGAATATGGTATGTTTACATATTAGTGCAAAATGTATTATCAATCAAAAGATGTGAAGCTAATCGACCTTTCACAAGAAAGAGAGAGAGAGAATGCAATTTGATGATTTGATTTACCATAATTACTAATTTTGCTTCTTGTAAAATGTGTTTCACAAATTTAAGATAATTAAAATTTTTGCATTTTTAAAATCTGAAGCAATTAAGACATCATTTACAACTAATAAGCATTTAAGGGTATAATATAATGGCCTTCAAATGTTATCTTAGGAAAAATTTATAAGTGAATTTACCAATTT
>JAVSCE010016225.1:0-49979 GCA_032199065.1 Smutsia gigantea | reverse complement strand
TGGGGGAGAGAGAAGTAGGAGAAAGGGACTACAAAGAGGCATGAGACATCTTTTTGAGGTGATGTTTGTTTATGTTCATTATCTTGATTGTGTTGATGGTTTCATAGGTTGACATGGAAAGATATCCATGATCTATTAAGTGAAAAAAAGGTAGCCTCCAATGTAATATGCATAAATATAAGTAAAGTTTAAAAGTATTTTGTAAAAAAAAAAAAATCCTGGGAAGATATACAGCAGAGTATTAGCAATGGTTTTCTCTGAGAGGTAAAATTACAGGTAGAATTTCCAATTTTTGTATTGCTTGATTTTTACAACAAAATGTATTATTTTTTAAATGTGAAAGACCAGTAAAAAGTTATAATTTTAGATAAAAATTCTGTTCTAGTGTTATCAGTAAAAATTTTACAATAAAATTATGAACAAAATTCATTCCTACCTAGGTTTTTAAATGTTCTAATTTGTTCATTGAAAGCTTTTAGAAAAAAATGTTTCTTCTATTGAAAGATCATGAACAACTTCCTTGAACTGTGATTTTTAAACATTTATATGCAATAGTTCCTAACCAAACAGTTTTGAGCACGAAAAGTACAAGATGTTGGACTTGTATGGCCAGCTCTGAGTAAAATACATCTATCATCACTTTGTGAGATGACTTCCCTCTAAACAAACACCTGGGCTAAGAAAATTAATGGATAAACCAATATTGCAAGCCTGGGCTACATTCATATATATTGGATTAGTTTTCATTCACATCATTATTTCTTGTTGAAAAGTTTTCCATTTAAATAGTTTAAAAAATAACTTTTCACAATATATTGTCATATTTAAATATGCACGGAAAGTCATTGAAAATACTCTGGATAATGTTACACAAAAGCTACAAAACCCTGTAATCATTTTTGAAAAGAGAGTGTATAGAATCAACTGTACTATATATTTACATATGAAAAAAAGCACTAGGAGGAACACCAGTTATCAGAATAATGTGTCTCAAAATGAACCATCTTCAGATTTAAAAAATTCACATCAGGAAATGTTGGCAAGATCAAGCTATCAAGATAATAATGTTATATATCAAATATGATTGCATCACTTCTCTGTACCAAATTTTATCACTGCTGCCTATGACAATTTAAACAAAAAAATCCAAACACATTATAAATCATGCACCTTCACACTGTCTCTTATGCAAAAATATCTACCAGATATACCATCAAATTAAAACTGTACAAGAGATTTATTAGCTTGTAGATGTTCCTAATTATTTGAAACATTTGTCTTATGTTCAATAGCAACATCATTCAAGAACACATTTCAGTCTTAGGAAAAGGGATCCAATCATCATAAAAGTGATCATAGGAAGCATTTATTAAATCAACATTACAGGACAAAGCAAATTTTTGGCATTTATTGCGGGGTTTATTCTATAATACACACAATGAGGCTTAGTCTCTCTCACTACCTAGAAAGCTTGCTACATATAGGAGATTCAATAATATTGATGGTATACTGGGGCAAGGGCAACAGAGAGGGAAAGGGGGTAAGATTTATTACCTTCAATTATTTTTGTTAAAAACTCTCCTCAGGGCACAGGCACATAATATATTGTACTTTCCATTATTGAGTGCAAATGTAAAACATATCTAAAAAACACATTTCATCCTTACAACATATTAAAATAACAAGTAGGATGTCATGACATTAATTTGACAGATGGACTGTCATTTAACAACATTGTACAACATTAGTTAACAGCAAATTAATATCATCATACCCAATTTTTCTTAACATCTAGAAGCTATCAGATTGGGAATAGTTTCCTAGTTAAGTATCTTTGATTTGTCTACTAATCTAATGAGGCAAAATAGCTAGCTAAAAATATGCAAATGCAACCCACATATAACTTAAAATACTTTCAAAAAATTTAAAAACAAATGGTAGAATGGACTGAGAAGAACTCTGATCTCAGCCACTTTCCCTCAAACTTATCCTTTACTAAGGTATTGATTTTTTTTTTGACAAGTTCACATGTACATTATGGACTGACTCATAAAAATTTTCAGCATATTATGCTAGGTTTACTATAACCACCCTTACTATATATTAAGACCAGTATCTTTTCATCAACACCAGCTGTTAAGCAAACTCAAGTGACATGGTAGATTCATGATTAGTCTATAGAAAAGAAAGCAAAAATAAAGTGGCATAAATTTAATTTCATTACACTTTGGCATCTCAAACCACATTTTATGCCCTACTGACCACAAATGACTTCTCTGTTGTAAAACAATCTTGATCTGTACAATTCTAATAGCAATGATATTCACCAAATGGACGTTAATTTTAGTTTGAAGTCTTCATATCAAATACTGATGTTTTCTGAAATAATTTTAATAGTTTTAGAGTAATAAAATTATTTCTTGCAAATTTATCCTCATTAATAATTTAAGCATTTCTGTAGATACTTTCTGTTAATAGTTTTTCTTTATCTAATGCACAAAAGGGAGGGGCAAAAGAGGAAGGTGAACTTCCAGACTAATATGAGGGCTTGAATCAAAACAGCCTAACTATCTGGCTTTTGGAGCAGAACAGGAAGAGCTGCAAAAACATGGCTTTAAATCTTTAACAACTACATCCTAGAAAAACATAAAATAGGGATGTTATAACATTAAAATATATCTGCTTTTCTGTAAAAGGAATTGTGGTAACTGTAATTTTTAGCAAAGAAGCTATAATTTCCTAATGAAAACAAAGAAGACCTGATTTCAGGAATTATTGTATACAACTTCAGGAAGGACTTTACATGCTTTTTGTTTAAAATTTGCAAATCCTACTTCTTTTGAGAAGCTAATTTATTCCACACCAATACCACAAAACTTATTTCTCTAGCTGTCTGATGTATGTTAATTAAGTTACTCCCATTAGATTTTACATTCTTTTTGAAAGCAGGTTCCAGGTCTTAAACTTCCCCTTCATTCCCTTTATTAGCATAGTGTTAACACATAATATGTACTCAGTAGATACTTGATTGTGAAATTCTAGCAATATTTATCTGTTAAAAAAATCTAGATGGATTTTTTACCCCCAAAGTCCAATTTTATTGATGTTTGTTTACTTTCTCTGCTTATGACTTATTCTGAGTCTCACTTTTCCTTCATTCTATTTATTACTATAGAACTTCTGTTTTTCCTCCCACTCTCATGACACACACACACACACATGTTTAAGTACACATACACATACAGACAATACCAGGTATATAACATCCTTACAAAAATTATACACTGTAAGATGTAATTTTATATAATTGATGGTTTATATATACATAATGAGCATACCTTGTTCGTATCTGTTCCTATCTTACTGCTTAGAAGAAATCTAGAAAAGTAAATAAAAATGATTTTGTTATCTTAAACTGATATTTCCCAAAGGAAAAATTTCTCTTCTGATGATTGGTCCACATTATTCCAAAATAAAACAATGAATTCACTCAAATGTCACATTTGCTACTTAAGTTATTTGATTTTATTAATTTCTTGACAACTATGTGTTTTGCTATGTTTGCCAATTCCACTGGAAGAAAATGATTGTTCCCATTGAAAGGAATAAAAAAAAAATCACTCTTAATTTCTCCTCATGATGGTGTTAGCAATCTTATTTCAGCTTCAATGCTCAGCCATTCCTAGATCATATCTTTTTGTGTTTTATGATTATTTTAGGATAAAGAGGTACATTTAGTATAGGAATTGATACACAGACCTGGAAATTACAAACCTAAATTCAAATCCTACCCTTCTAAAAATAAAAAACAGCATGGTCGCTCAGTTTCTGCTGTCAGGAAATCCAATCTAGGGAGATTTCCCTGACACCTAGGTGAGATCTCAACCTAGGAGAGGGCTCTTGACCAACTGAGAAAGAATTCATGAGTAGGTCAAGCAGGTGCAAGCAAAGAGTAGTTTAATAAAGCAAAAGTACACATTCAAGGAGGGAGTGCAGGTGTGCTCCAGAGGTGAGCAGCAGAGTACTTCAGTAAAGCAAATACACACTCAAGTAGGGCGTGCAAACATGTTCCAGAGATGAGAAGTGTGGCGGGGCTTGGGGTTGGTGGTCTTATAAGCTGGGGTTTAAACAGGGCTGGAATATTCATCAGGATAGGCTGAGTTTTCTCAGAATAGGGAGGGGATTTCCAGGAAACAGGGTGATATCCTGTTTTTGTCCTTAGATAGTCTGCCTCAGAATTGTCACAGTGCAGGGATGTGTGAATTTTACTATGGTAATGAGTGTATAATGTATCTTGAAGTGAAGTCAGGGTCAACTTCTCCATGTTGGAACCAATAAGTTTTAGCAGGTCTGTTATCTATACCCTCACTCACCATATCCCATGGGAACAGTTTACACAGAATGTTTAGAATATAAACAAGCATCTAGCTGAATGCAAACACCAATCAAAGTCCCCAGCCTGCTCCCTGTTCATGTCTGGTTATTTACCTATTAAAACATTTCTATTTGTGTAAGATTTGAACACTGTCATTCATTCATTACTCATAAGGAAATCTATTGTGTCAATTGGAAGTCATATTAGTAAAAGGACAAATAAGATCTGGTAATGTTATATATACAATGCAATCATTATCTTATGTTATAATCTGAACATCAAAGTATTTTACATAAAGCTGAATTTTAGTAATTCGAATTATATTATGGATAAGCATGTTTAGCATAGGCTTATGGAGAGTCAGCATATAGATTTGAGTTTCTGGCACTAACAATGTATGACTGAAGAAATAAATTGATCTTTGTGTTAGCAAATTGCAATGACCTGGATATCATAAATACAAGTTGGTTAATGACAAATAAAAAGTTTTCCATGGGTAGAAACTGCGTACTTCAAGTACCCTGAATGCTGTTTGTCATTTACTTTGCAAAGTTTAAGGTTTTTTAAAATATAAAACTGGGATCAGAATATTATTTTCATAATTCAGTATCAAATAAGTAATGAATTATGGATCTTTGAACCTACTTTAAATGTAGATACAGAAATTTAAAAATTGCAACTTCCCCAAGAGGCATATCTAGTGTGACTGCCTGGATTTACTGGTTACCTCTGCTTGTAGTATTCCATCAGAATTATCTTTCTAAATATCTATTTGTTTTATCCCAATGACAAATACTTGTAATTATAACCATTATAATAGACAGTTGTGGTATGATTATATTTTTGGTATGATTATAACTATATCTGGCCTTTCTTCCTTGCTCCCTGCACAGAGCTTCAAAAACCCTTGGAATTTGCCGAGTGATAGACTGTCTTTGTTATGCTAACAAGGTGACTCAGGACAGGATTCCTAGATAGCTTCAGGAAGAGGGTTAGTCACCAGGAAGACCAACCACATATAGCTTTAGAACTTTGGGTCAGCTCAACCTTCACGGGGAGGAGGTAGGCTGAAAAAATCAATCACAATGTCTTACAATTGAATCAATCATGCCTACGTAATGAAACCATCTGTGTATGCAGGCTCAGGGGAGCTTGCTGGTTGGTGAACATAATGATATACAGGTGGCACATCCTGACTCCACAGGGACAGAAGCTCCTCTTCATCTAACTGTTCATTTGTATTCTTTATAATAAAATGGTAATCGTAAGTATAGCATTTTCCTGAGTTCTGAATCATTCTAGTGAATTACTGAACATGAAGAGGTTGAGGGAAGCTCTGACTGAATTTGTAGTAGGCTAGTGTGGGGAAAATGGAAATTTTATGGCCAGGATTCTCACCTGATCTTAATATCAGCCACTGAGTAAGTGCGATGACGTAATACTTAGCCTGCTTGCATACCTCTTGGCCGTACTGCTTTAAGAAGACATATCCTGGAGCCCCATAGAGCTAGGAAGAGAGAAGGAAGCCTAGAGAGGGAAGCAGGAGAGAGGGGACAGCAGAGCCTGGGGCTAAGAGCAGGAGGGAGTGGAGACGGAGCCACAAGTGGAGGCAGCACATGGGGAGCAGAGCCCAGAGCCAGGGCCAGAGACTGAGACAGGCAGATGGAAGTCTAGCGTTCGACCTCCTGCTGTAAGAATAAAGCTTTGTATGAGCCCCAACATTCTGCTGTCATTATTTGGTCTCACTGAGTTCATACTGAACTTGCCTGGAGTGGGGAACCCCTCCCTCCTGGAGCAACAGCTAGCCAGAAGTGTGGGTGTTTTGGTGACACCCAAAACTTGTGACTGGCATCTGAAGTGGGGCAGTCCTCTGAAAGACTTCATCCTAAACCTGTGGAGTCTGACTCTGACTCTGGGTAATTGGTGTCAGAATTTAATTAAATTATGGGACACCCAATTAATGTCAGAGAATTGGTGTTGAAACACAATAATGAATACTTGTATCTTGAGAACTGTAAACTTATATTTATTTCATCCTGCCCCCTGCAATATGTACCCAAACAATTTAAATAGTCTTTGAAGAAAATATGTCAGAGTGATGCCCAAAAGCATTACTCCAGTTCCTTTTTTTCAAATGTTATTTTCTTCATAAATAACAAGAACAATTATTTAAAAAACCCCAACTATTACCTACTAATACATATACAGAAGGCACAGGGCATGAGATAACCATTGTATATGGTTTTTGTTGCAAAGATGTTTACCAAGGTCAAAAATGAAGCCTAACAGACTTTGATTTAATGGAAAAGGAAGAGCTAAAATGCCAAAAACCCAAAACACTAAAAATATAAAATGTGTTGCAGATAGAACTTTCTGTTTCATTAATGTCTTTATAAAATGTCTTTGTTAACTATACAATGTTAATTCTGGTATTTAAAATAGAATTTACATTAAACCTTAGATAAAAAGCATCCTGCTAATTTGTTATTGCAATAAGAGATGCAATGCCATGAAAAAGATTGGATCATAAATTGACAGCCCTATATACAAGACTAGACTAAGAGTAAAAAATCTTTGTAAACATTGGTGAATGCCACATGTTTTAAAGAATTATCAGTTTTCAAGACTGATGAGAAACAGATGAAATACACAGTAAAGTTGCCACAGGGCTAAGTAAAAGTCCTATCCACTATTTTTACCAACAATTAATAGTCAGTTGTTCTAAAACATTTGTTAAATTTATTTACTAGAAACTGAGGGCTGTGCAGAGTTATGTATAAAGAATAAATACTAAAGATTCAGGAAAAAAATTGTCACTTTATTAAACAATGAATTACACAATTAAAATAATTCATCTGGTGGTAAAATGTGAAAAATACATTTTCTAGCACACCTTATCCACTTATCATAGGATAGGAAAATAAGTGGATTTCAATTTAGTGATTTAACCGATAGCTTTAAATCTTCAATAAACAAACTTGAAATTCCAAAATTTAATAATGAAAAAGCCATAACTGAAATGATGTCAACCCTGGATATGAATCTCTTACCAACACGATGAAAGCCCTACTTACAGCGCTGCACTTCTGGTCAACAGCTGCATTTTTGTTTTAATAAAAGGTGAAAGGGTGCCAGCACACCAATGCGATCCAAGACATGGTTGCTACATAAGCAGTAGGATTAATTGCTTTTCCAGAAAGCTGAAGTAAGCTCTCCTTCCACTGTCCCATCAGGATCAGCTTCCATAAAATGAGTGTAATAAGATAATGTTTTACATACGCCAGTAACTCCTACCAGCAGTATTCAGCTAAATGAAGCCATCCATATTTATACCAATCAGTAAAAACTTCATTGCTACAAGTATTTCAGACATCACATTTTAGCTGTGTCTTTAAAGTGGAGATAAGGTAAGTTATAAAGAAGCAAAAGTATATTTCCTTACTCCCTGAAGGATCTATCTACCTTTCTTCTAATATCTTCCTTGGCTAATGAGATGAGGAAAAAGAAACATGTATTAGGGATTTGGGGAAAAAAAACTCTACCAATATAAAGTGTCTGATTCACAGAAATGAGAACTACAGATATTTTAATTGGCACCAAAATGGTCATACCAATTACAATTAGTATGATTTTATGATTGATGAGATTTAGAGATCAGTTGTTTATCTTCTGTATAGCCTTGAGAAGGTACATTTAGGTTATGATACTTCGATGATTTCACAGGCTCACTATCATTTGCAAGTGAACATAGAAGACAAGGTTATTTCTAAATTTAAGAATAGCAGGGAAGGGAGCAGAAAAAAGGTCACACTCCAAGCAGAAAAAGAATTCTTTTCTTCTGGTTCCACAGTCTGGAGCTTATTCACTAAATCACTTGGATTTCCAGACCACAACCTAAATTGTACCTTCTCATAGCTATGTATGGGATAATCAAATGATCTCTCCAAAACCCATCAATCATCTTGGAAACTATTAGAGAGGCTAAAAACCATAGATTTAGGTTGACTTCATAGGTACAAAAGTTCTGAGACTATTTTTGAAATTCTTGCCCATTTATAAAAATGACACAATGAACTATATTAGAAACTGAAGGCTTCCTTTACAGTTTTTTTAAAATAAAAAGATGAGTATTTCTCTTTAAGGCAACAAATGGATTATTGTCATCTAGTGAAATCTAAACCAAACCTAAAACCTATTTCTTCAAATGGATGCTGCCTGTTGAAATGATTTGAGGAATAATTTACATCTCTGCTTCAAATTTGGAGAAGCAAAAATAAAATTATGATATTAAACTAAATATTTTTAATTTTGCATGCCTTCTTAACCTGTGTGTGTGTGTGTGTGTGTGTGTGTGTGTGTGTGTGTGTGTGTGTGTGTATGTCTTTATGAAGCATTGGAAATAGGTTAAAAGAAGAAATCTCTACTTTTATTCAGAAATATTCTATGATAGCTTTAGGAACAGTGATATTTAGAATAACACTATTTTCAAAGCAAGTCATCAGTTGCTTAAGATGTTTTAACAGTATCAGCCCAGATTTTCCAAATTCTTAATAAAATCATTTTTTATTTTAGCTTTTACCTACCCTGAGAAAAACATACAATACTATCACCCTCTATTATGATGTCTCTGATGATTTCCAAATGTTTCTTTACTATGCAGCAGAAGTATATGATTTCTGATCCAGATGCTTTAAAAAGCTATTCTAACAAAGAAACTTAATCTGAGCTGAACTTGGCACAGATTCTAAAAACCTATAGGATGATGTTTTGGAAGCTGCTCAAACAAAAACTGAAACAGAAATATGCATCCACAATCATATATCCCTAGCTGGTAGTAAAAAATGAAGGATACAGACTTTTTCCATAAATGTGGATGAATAGAAGTTAATGCTTGTAAAATACAGTGTAAGTACCAAAACAGTATTTGAGATTGATGCTTCTTTCTTAAAGCCAAAATATCCATTTAATTCACAAAAAGGTATAAATCAAAGAAAGAAAGATTATACTTATTCTTTTGAAAGCTAACCAGAGGCCTTGGGGACCATATTAAATATGGAAATATTTTTGTTACAACATGCAACAAAATTACAGCATGATAGACTAAAAAAAATTAACACAGAGACAAGAGCACTTTGAGGCAATTTCTTTCAGTGAATATGGAATAAGTAAGGTATAAAAGTTTCTGAGTTTCCTTTTGGGGTCCCAGAAGGAAAGGAGAGGGAGACAGGGACAATAGAAATATTTGAAGAGATAAAACTTGAGAGTTTTCCCAAACACTCAAGAGATATCAGGCCACAAATTCAAGAAGTGCTAATATCCCAGGTATAATAAATACAAAGAAAAGTATAATAGGAGTCTCATAGTAAAACTGCTGAAAACCAAAGACAAAGAGAAAATCGTAAAAGTAACGAGAGGAAAGAAAGGACATATGATATTTCAATGAAAACAATGGAAGTTAGAAGACAATAGACTGTTATTTTTAAAGTGGTTATAGAAAATAACTCCAATCTAGAATTCTATACCCAGTGAAATGTCCTTCAAAAATGAATGTGAAAGAGGAGCATTTTCAGATTAGATACTGAAAGAATTCATCACCAGCAGATACACACTAAAAGAAATGCTATTATATAAAAA
This sequence comes from Smutsia gigantea, assembly GCA_032199065.1. NCBI lineage: Eukaryota > Metazoa > Chordata > Mammalia > Pholidota > Manidae > Smutsia > Smutsia gigantea. Next base: position 39,970 of record JAVSCE010016225.1, on the reverse strand, counting down.
TATAATTTATTTTTGTACTTTGATATTGTACAATGAGACCTTATTCTAGTACTCAGTAGATTAGTTCTTGTATCTTTTTGCAGATTTCTTATGATTTTCTACATTATTTATTCCTTTACAATCAATGTTTCAGTTTTCCCCCCCTCATTGCACTGGCAAGGACCTCCAGTACAGTGTTGAATAGAAGTGGTGAAAGTAAATATCCTTTTGTTTGTGATCGTAGGTGAAAATATTTAATCTTTCAACATAATTAAGTATATTGCTGGCTGTAATTATTATTAAAGACTGTTTCATAGCATCTTACTATGCTGATGGACAGTGACTGCAATGGTGTGTGTGTGTGTGTGGGGACTTGATAATATGCGTGAATGTAATAACCACAATGGTGCTCATGTGAAACCTTTATAATATTATATATATCAATGACACCGTAATGAAAAAAAAAGACTTTTTTAAAAAAGAGCAGACTTAGGTTCACAGCAAAACTGAGAGGAAGGTACAGAGATTTCCCATATACACCTTGCTGCCACACATGTAGAGGCTTCCCCATTATCAACATCACTCACCAGAGTGGTAATCGTTACCACTGATGACCCTACAATGAAAAATCATCATTATTCAAAATCCAGAGTCTACTTGAGGACTAACTCTTGATGCTGCACATTCTATGGGTATGGACAATTATATAATGACAAGTATCCTTCATTATAATACCAACAGAACATTTTTACTGCCCTAAACATTCTCTGTGTTCTACCTGTTCATTCCCTCATCCCTATCCTGACAACCACTGATCTTTTTACTGTCTCTGTAGTTTTGCCTTTTCCAGAATGTCATACAGTTGCAATCACACCAAATGTAGCCTTTTCAGAATGGCTTCTTATGCTTAGTAATATGCATTTAGGGTTCCTCTATATCTTTACATCATTCAATGGCACTGAATATATTCCATTGACTGGATGTGCCAGTTTTTAAATTTTATTTTATCCATTCACCTACTGAAGGACTTCCTTCAGTATATTTCTTTGTTAACTCTTCTTTGCTACCTAGTTTTGGCAGTTACAAATAAAGCTAGTATAAACATCCATGTGCAAGTTTTTGTGTGGGCATGTTTTCAGTTCCTTTGAGTAAACACCAAGCAGTGAAACTGCTGGATTGTATAGGCAGAGAATGTTTAGTTCTGTAAGAAACTGCCAAACTGTTTCCCAAAGTGGCTGTACCATTTTGCATTTCACAGCAATGAATGAGTTTCTGTTGCTCCATATCCTTGGTAGCATTTGGTGTTGTCAGTATTCCTGATTTTGGCCATTCTCATAGGTGTGTGGTGGTATCCCATTGTTTTAATATGTATTAGTTGTTTTAATATGCATTTCCCCAATAACATAGGATGTGGAGCAGCTTTTCATAGCTTATTTGCCACCTGTATACTTCTTTAGTAAGGTGTCTGTCTGTTAAGGTCTTTGGCCCATTTTTAAATTCGGTTGTTTATTTCTTCTTGTTGAGTTCTAAGAGTTCTTTTGGATAATAATCCTCAGCGGTGTCTTTTGCAAATATTTTCTACCAGCCTGTGGTTTGCCTTCTCATTCTCTCTTTTTTTAATCCCTCCCTTTTTTTTTATTGAAGTGTCATTGATATACAGTCTTAGATTGGTTTCATGTCTTCTCTTTTGACATTGTCTTTCACAGAGCAGAAGTTTCAAATTTTAATGAAGTCTAGCTTACCAATTACTTCTTTCATGGATCATGTCTTTGATGTTGTAACTAAAAGTCATTGCCATACACAGTGTCATCTAGGTTTTTCTCCTAAGTTATCTTCTAGGAGTTTTATACTTTTGTGGTTTACATTTAGGCCTGTGGTCCATGTGAGTTAATTTGTGTCAAGACTGTAAGGTCTGTGTACAGCTTTATTTTTTTGCATGTGGATGTCCAGTTGTTCTGGCACCATTTGTTGAAGAGATTATATTTTCTCTATTATGCTGTTTTTGCTCCTTTTGTCAAATATCAGTTGACTGTATTTATGAGGGTCTGTTTCTGGGCTCTGTATTCTGTTTCATGGATCTTTTTGGCTATTATTTTGCAAACACCACTCTATTTGGATTACTGTAGCTTTATAGTAAGTCTTGAAGTCAGGTAGTTTCAGTCCTCTAATATTGTTCTTCTCCTTCAATATTGTGCTGAATATTTTGGGTCTTTTACCACTTTTGGTAAACTTTAGAATCAGTTTGTTGATATCCATAAAGTAACTTGCTTACATCTTGATAATATTGAGTCTCCCTAACAATAAATATTGGATATCTCTCAATTTATTTAGTTCTTCTCTGATTTCATTCATCAGAATTTTGTAGTTTTCCTCATATAGATCCTGTATGTATCTTGTTAGATTTATAGCTAAGTATTTAATTTGGGGGGAGGTGTAATGTAAATGATATTGTTTTTAATTTCACATTCCACTTGTTCACTTGTTCATTGCTTATATTACAGAACTATTACAGCACCACAAAGACCTCCCTCATGGTACCTCTTTGCAGCCACATTCATTTCCCTCTCTGCCACCATCTATAACCTCTGGAGATGACTGACTGTTTTCCATTTGTACAGTTTTCTCATTTCAAAACTGCTATATAATTGGGATTACATAGTATGTGACCTTTGAAAATTGTTTTCTTTCACCCAAAATATAGCCATTAAGATCCGTCCAAGTTGTGTATGTATCAATGCTTCATTCCTTTTTTTAAGGTATCACTGATACATACTCTTTTTTTTGGTATAATTAATGTACAATTATATGAGCAATACTATGGTTACTAGACTCCCCCCATAATCAAGTCCCCACCACACACCCCATTACAGTCTCTGTCCATCAGTGTAGTAAGATGCTATAGAATTACTCCTTGTCTTCTCCATATTGCATTGCCCGCCCCGTGCCCCCCCAAACAACCTGTGTGCTGATCGTATTGCCCCTTTTTCCCCTCCGGTCCCTCCCTTCCCACTCATCCTCCCAAGCCTTCTCCCTTTGGTAACTGTTAGTCCATTCTTGGGTTCTGTGAATCTGCTGCTGTTTTGGTCCTTCAGTTTATTCTTTGTTCTTACACTCCACAGATGAGTGAAATCATTTGATACTTGTCTTTCTCCACCTGGGTTATTTCACTGAGCATAATACCCTCTAGCTCCAACCATGTTGTTGCAAATGGTAGGATTTTTCTTCTTCTTATGGCTGAATAATATTCCACTGTATATATGTACCACATCTTCTTTATCCATCATCTACTGATGGACATTTAGATTGCTTCCATGTCTTGGCTATTGTGAATAGTGCTGTGATAAACATAGGGGTGCATATGTCTTTTCTCACTGGGCTCCTGCATTTTGAGGGTAAATTCCTAGGAGTGGAATTCCTGGGTCAAATGGTATTTTTATTTGGAGTTTTTTGAGGAACCTCCATGCTGCTTTCCAAAATGGTTGAACTAATTTACATTGCCACCAGCAGTGTAGGAGGGTTCCCCTTTCTCCACATCCTCACCAACATTTGTTGTTGTTTGACTTTTGGATGGTGGCCAACCTAACTGTTGTGAGCTGATATCTCATTGTGGTTTTAAGTTGCATTTCTCTGATGATTAGCAATGTGGAGCATCTTTTCATGTGCCTGTTGGCCATCTGAATTTCTTCTTTGGAGAAGTGTCTGTTCAGATCCTCTGCCCATTTAATTGGATTATTTGCTTTTTGTTTGTTGAGGTTCATGAGCTCTTTATATATTTTGGATGTCAACCCTTTATCAGGTATTTCATTTATGAATATATTCTCCCATATTTTAGGATGCCTTTTTGCTCTATTGATGGTGTCCTTTGCTGTACAGAAGGTTTTCAGCTTGATATAGTCCCACTTGTTCATTTTTGCTTTTGTTTCTCTGCCTGGGGAAATATGTTCATGAAGAAGTTGCACATGTTTATGTTCAAGAGATATTTGCCTATGTTTTTTTCTAAGAGTTTTATGTTTTCATGACTTACATTCAGATCTTTGATCCATTTCAAGTTTACTTTTGTGTATGGTGTTAGACAATGATACAGTTTCATTCTTTTACATGTAGCTGTCCAGTTTTGCCAACACCAGCTGTTGAAGGCACTCTAATTTTCCCATTGTATGTCCATGGCTCCTTTATCATATATTAATTGACCATATATGTTTGGGTTAATATCTGGACTCTCTATTCTGTTCCACTGGTCTGTGGGTCTGTTCTTTTGCCAGTATCAAATTGTCTTGATTACTGTGGCTTTGAAGTAGAGCTTGAAGTTGGGAAGCGAGATCCCCCCTGCTTTATTCTTCCTTCTCAGGATTGCTTTGGCTATTCGGGGTATTTTGTGGTTCCATATGAATTTTTGGAGTGGATTCTTTAGGGTTTTTTAAATACAATATCATGTCATCTGCAAATATTGACAATTTGACTTCTTCCTTACCAATCTGAACACCTTTTATTTCTTTGTCTGATTGCTGTGGCTTGGGCCTCCAGTACTAGGATGAATAAAAGTGGGGAGAGTGGGCATCCCTGCCTTGTTTCCGATCTTAGGTGAAAAGCTTTCAGCTTCTGGCTGTCTAAATATGATGTTGGCTGTGGACTTGTCACACATGGCCTTTATTATGTTGAGGTACTTTCCCTCTATACCCATTTTGTTGAGAGTTTTTATCATGAAAGGATGTTGAATTTTGTCGAACGGTTTTTCATCATCTATGGAGATGATCGTGTGGTTTTTGTTCTTCTTTTTGTTGATGTGGTTGATGATGTTGATGGATTTTCGAATGTTGTACCATCCTTGCATCCCTGAGATGAATCCCACTTGATCACGGTGTATGATCTTTTTGAAGTATTTTTGAATTCAGTTTGCTAATACTTTGGTGAGTATTTTTGCATCTATGTTCACCAGGGATATTGGTCTGTAATTTTCCTTTTTTGTGGGGTCTTTGCCTGGTTTTGGTATTAGAGTTATGCTGTCTTTATAGAATAAGTTTGAAAGTATCCCCATCTCTTCTATTTCCTGGAATACTTTAAGGAGAATGGGTATTATGTCTTCTCTAAATGTCTGATAAAACTCAGCAGCGAATCCATCTGGCCCAGGGGTTTTGTTCTTGGGTAGTTTTTTGATTACCAATTAAATTTCGTTGCTGGTAATTGGTCTGCTTAGGTTTTCTGTTTCTTCCTAGGTCAGTCTTGGAAGGTTGTATTTTTCTAGAAAGTTGTCCGTTTCTTCTAGGTTATCCAGCTTGTTAACATATAGATTTTGATAGTATTCTCTAATAAATCTTTGTATTTCTGTGGTGTCCATCGTGATTTTTCCTTTCTCATTTCTGATTCTGTTTATGTGTGTAGATTCCCTTTTTGTCTTGAAAGTCTGGCCAGGGGTTTAACTATTTTGTTTATTTTCTCAAAGATCCAGCTCTTGGTTTCATTGACTTTTTCTTTGTTTTATTCTCAATTTTATTTATTTCTTCTCATCTTTATTATGTCCCTCCTTCTGGTGACTTTGGGTCTCATTTATTCTTCTTTTTCCAATTTCAGTAATTGTGTCTTTAGACTATTCATTTGGGATTGTTCTTCCTTCTTTAAATAGGCCTGGATTGCAATATACTTTCCTCTTAGAACTGCCTTCACTGAGTCCCGCAGAAGTTGGGGTATTTTGCCCTTGTCATTTGTCTCCATATACTGCTTGATCTGTTTTAATTTGGTCATTGATCCATTGATTATTTAGAAGCATGTTGTTAAGCCGCCATGTTTTTGTGAGCCTTTTTGTTTTCTTTGTCCATTTTATTTCTAGTTCATACCTTTGTGATCTGAGAAGTTGGTTGGTAGAATTTCAGTCTTTTTGAATTTACTGAGGTTCTTTTTGTGGCCTAGTATGTGGTCTATTCTGGAAAATGTTCCATGTGCACTTGAGAAGAATGTGTATCCTGCTGCTTTTGGGTGTCGAGTTCTGTAGATGTCTGTTAGGTCCATCTGTTCTAGTGTGTTGTTCAGTGCCTCTGTGTCCTTACTTATTTTCTGTCTGGTTGATCTGTCCTTTGGAGTGAGTGGTGTGTTGACGTCTCCTAAAATGAATGCATTGCATTCTATTTCCTCCTTTAGTTCTGTTAGTATTTGTTTTACATATGTCAGTGCTCCTGTGTTGGTTGCATAGATATTTATAATGGTTATATCCTCTTGTTGGACTGACCCCTTTATCATTATGTAATGTCTTTCTTTATCTCTTGTTATTTCTTTGTTTTGAAGTCTATTTTCTCTGATACAAGTACTGCAACACCTGCTTTTTTCTCCTTGTTATTTGCATGAAATATCTTTTTCCATCCCTTCACTTTTAGTCTGTATATGTCTTTGGGTTTGAGGTGAGTCTCAAACCCATTTACATTCAGGGTGATTATCGATAGATATGTACTTACTGCCATTGCAGGCTTTGGGTTCATGGTTACCAAAAGTTCAAGGATAGCTTATTTACTATCTAACTGTCTGACTTTGACTCACTTATTACGCTATTATAGACACAGTCTGATGATTCTTTATTTCTCTCCCTTCTTACTATTCCTCCTCCACTCTTTCTATGTTAGGTGTTTTAGTCTGTATTCTCTTGTGTTTCCTTTGACTGCTTTTGTGGATAGCCGATTTTATTTTTTGCCTTTAATTAGTATTTGGTTGATCTTCTTTCTTTGCTGGGATTTTATTTTCTCTGGTGACTTCTATTTAGCCTTAGGAGTACTTCCATCTAGAGAAGTCCCTTTAAAATACCCTGTAGAGGTGGTTTGTGGGAGGCAAATTCCCTCAACTTTTGCTTATCTGGAAATTGCTTAATCTCTCCTTCAAATTTAAATGATAATCTTGCTGGATACAGTATTCTTGGTTCAAGGCTCTTCTGTTTCTTTACATTAAATATATCGTGCCATTCTCTCTGGCCTCTAAGGTTTCTGTTGAGAAGTCTCATGATAGCCTGATGGGTATTCCTTTGTAGGTGACCTTTTTCTTTCTATGGCTGCCTTTAATACTCTGTCCTTGTCTTTGATCTTTGCCATTTTAATTATTATATGTCTTGGTGTTTTCCTCCTTGCTTCCCTTGTTTTGGGAGTTCTGTGGGCTTCCATGGTCAGAGAGACTATTTCCTTCCCCAGGTTGGGGAAGTTTTCAGCAATTATTTCTTCAAAGACACTTTCTATCCCTTTTTCTCTTCTTCTTCTGGTACCCCTATTATGCGAATATTGTTCCGTTTAGGTTGGTAACACAGTCCTCTTAATATATTCTTTCATTCCTAGAGATCCTTTTATCTTTCTCTGCCTCAGTTTCTCTGTTTTCCTGTTCTCTGGTTCCTATTCCTTTAACAGTCTCTTGCACCTAATCCAGTCTGCTCTTGAGTCCTTCTATAGATTGTTTCATTTCTGTTATCTCCCTCCAGACTTCATCCCTTAGCTCTTGCCTATTTCTCTGCAGCTCCATAAGCATGGTTATGACTTTTATTTTGAATTATTTTTCAGTAAGATTGGTTATATCTATCCCACCAGGTCCTCTCTCTGGCATTGTCTGAGTGATTTTAGACTGGACCAGATTCTTCTGCCTTTTCATGGCGATAGAAGTGATTGCTGGCAAGTGGTGCATGTGTCAGCTGGAAGAACAAAGTCCCTTCATGTTTGCCCGTCGCCTTGCCCTTCTCCCCTTGCCTGTGCTGGTTACCTGTACACAGGGAGCAGTCTCTGGGTTTATTCCCTGAGCTGCCAAGGGCAGGGCAGCCCTCAGGCTGGTGTAGCACACTGCTGGGGGTTGCAGGTATACTGCGTGTATTCTTCTGTGCAATGGAGCAACTTCATGTCTTCCAGACTTTGCCCCGGCTTCCTCTGTCTGTACTGGGCAGCTGCGCACTGGGGCAGCCTCTGGGTCTGGCCTGGTTAGCTGCATGCTGGAAGAAGATTCTGTGTGGTTGCTGTGGGTGGCGCTGCTCCCCAGCTGCTCCGCAGCAGCGGCAGGTCAGCCGGATTGCTTGTAGTGCTGGTGGTGGGGGGAATGAACGGCAGGCTGCTTGTTGCCATGAGGGGCTTCGGAGCTGCATTGCCACCTAGAGGGTTAGGGCGCCTGAAGTTCCTTAAGATGCCCAACCTGTTGGGCTGAGTGTGCTGGCATGAGTTTGTCCACCTGTTGTACCCTTATTCCTTTAAGACTTTTAAAGTGCCCGCTTTTCCTTTTTCCCAGGGGAGCTGGCTGTGGAGACCCGCTCACAGACTTCCTCAGATTTTACTTTTCTGTTTATCTAATGTCCAGTACACCATGCAATGTGTGTCTGTGCTCCCGGTGCAGATTACTAGGGCTGGTTATTTAGCAGTCCTGTGCTTCCACTCCCTCCCCACCCTGATTCTTTTCCTCCCGCCAATGAGCTGGGGTGGCGGGAGTGCTCGGGTCCCTGTATCTTATCCTTTTCTTTGGATACTGAGTTCTTGCAGATGTAGATGTAGCCTGGCTATTGTACTGTATCTTCTGGTCTCTCTTTTAAAAATAGTTGTATTGGCTATATTTTCAAAATATATATGGTTTTGGGAGATTTCCACTGCCCTACTCATGCTGCCATCTTCTCCCAGAGTCTCTACTGATATATACTCTTATGAAAAACATTGCAGTTACTACATTCACCCACATTATCAAGTCCCCCACATACCCTACTGAAGTCACAGTCCATCAGTGTAGTATGATACCACAGAGTCACTACTTGTCCTCTCTGTGTTACACTGTCTTCCCCGTGACCCGCCCCACACCACGTGTACCAATCATTATGCCCCTCAATACCTTTCTCCCTCGCTCCCCACCCACTCTCACCCAACTCTCCCCTTTGGTAACCACTAGTCCCTTCTTGGAGTCTGTGAGGCTACTGCTGTCAGTTTTGCTTCGTTTTAACACTCCTCAAATGAGGGAAATCATTTGGTACTTGTCTTTCTAATCACTTCTAAAGTGAGTCCTATCAAAATCCCAGAAACACCTTTTGTAGATATACACAAGATTATTCTAAAATTTATATGGAAAGGCAAAGGAACTACAATAACTATAACAATCTTGACAAGAAGAATAAAGTGGGAGAAGCCACTCTAGCTATTAAGGCTAGTATATAACTACAATAATCAAGACAGTGATATTTTTAGAGGAATAGGCACAGAGCCCAATGCAACAGAACAGAGAATCCAGAAATAGAAATATGATCAACTAATTTTTCAAAGAGATGCAAAAGCAATTCAATGGACGAAAGAAAGCCTCTTCAACAAACAGTGCTGGAGCAATTAGACATCTTAGGCAGAAAAATAAACCTGAACCTAAACCTCAAAATGGATCATGGACTTAAAAGTAAAATATAAAGCCATAAAAGTTTTAGGAAAAAACAAAATTTTAGATCCAGAGCTAAAGAAATAGCTCCTGACACTAAAACACAAACCACAGAGAAAAAACAAATTGTTTCTCTAAACTTGATTTCAATAAAGATTTAACAACTCTTGCTTTTTGAGTAAAAGAGGATGAAAAGACAAGCTACAGACTGGGAGAAAAATATTTGATAACCAAATATTATAAAAAAAGAACTGAATTTAAGCATAAAGAACTCAAAACTCAAAAGAAAAAAAACAAACAATATAATTAGAAAATATGAAAAAGATATTGAAGAGACATGTCAACAAAGAAAATATACAGACAGGAAATAAGCCCATGAAAAGATGTCCATCACTAGCCATTAAGGAAAAGAAATTGAGACTTCAGGGAAGATGGCGGTGTGAGCAGGGCGGCAGAAATCTCCCAACACTATATTTAACTACGAAAACACAGCAAATACATATATTCCTAAAGAGAGACGAGAATACACAGGAAAGCGCACAGCGTGCAGCTACACCCGAGAGGACCCGGCACCTCAAGAGGCGGTCTTAAAGAGCCCAGCTGACATACGTGGCAACTATCAGTGACCAATTCTATAGCCATGAAAAGACAGAGGAATATGGTTCAGACCAAAATCAACCAGACAACCCCAGAGAGGGAGTGTGAAGGGATGGAAATGCCCAGTCTTCCTGAAAAAGAATTCAGAATAAAAGTCATAACCATGCTGATGGACCTACAGAGAAATGTGCAAGAGCTGAGGACGAAGTGAGGGAACGGAGGAAAGACAATACAGAAATCAGACAAGCAATCAACGGATTTAACAGCAGAATGGATGAGATGCAAGAGACTGTTAATGGAATAGAAAACAGAGAACAGGAGTACAGAGCAGCTGAGGCAGAGAGAGATAAAAGGATTTCTAGGAATGAAAGAATATTAAGAGAACTGTGTGACCAATCCAAACGGAACAATATTCGCATTATAGGAGTACCAGCGGAAGAAGAGAGAGAAAAAGGGATAGAAAGTGTCTTTGAAGAAATAATTGCTGAAAACTTTTCCTCGCTGGGGAAGGAAGTAGTCTCGCAGTCCACCGAAGCTCATAGATCTCCCAACACAAGGGACCCAAGGAAGACAACACCAAGACACATAATAATTAAGATGGCAAAGATCAAAGATAAAGACAGGGTATTAAAGGCAGCTAGAGAGAGAAAAAAGATCACCTACAAAAGAAAACCCATCAGACTATCATCAGACTTCTCAACAGAAACCTTACAGGCCAGAAGAGAATGGCATGATATATTTAACGTTATGAAACAGAAGGGCCTCGAACCAAGAATATTGTATCCAGCACGATTATCCTTTAAATATGATGGAGGGATTAAACAATTTCCAGACAAACGAAAGTTGAGAGAGTTTGCCTCTCATAAACCACCACTACAGGATATCTTAAATGGACTGCTCTAGATGGAAGTACACCTAAGGCTAAAAAGATGTCACCAGAGAAAAAAAAATCATAGCAAAGAAAGCAGACCATCCAAATACTAAATAAGGAAAAGAATAAAACACCTATTATAGAAAGAATGGAGGAGGAGGAATAAGAAGGGAGAGAAATAAAGAAACACCAGACTGTGTTTACAATAACTTAACAAGAAAGTTAAGTTAGATTGTTGGATAGTAAAGAAGCAACCCTTGAACCCTTGGTAACCACGAATCTAAAGCCAGCAATGGCCATAAGTACATACCTATCAATAATCACCCTAAATGTAAATGGACTGAATGCACCAATCATAAGACACAGAGTAACAGAATGGATAAAAAAGCAAGACCCATCTATATGCTGCCTACAAGAAACTCACCTCAAATCCAAAGATATACACAGACTAAAAGTGAAGGGATGGAAAAAGATATTTCATGCAAACAACAAGGAGAAAAAAGCAGGTGTTGCAGTACTTGTATCAGACAAAATAGACTTCAAAACGAAGAAAGTAGCAAAGATAAAGAAGGACATTACATAATGATAAAGGGGTCAGTCCAACAAGAAGATATAACCATTATAAATGTATATGCACCCAACACAGGAGCGCCAGCATATGTGAGACAAATACTAACAGAATTAAAGGACGAAATAGACAGCAATGCATTCATCTTAGGAGACTTCAACACACCACTCACTCCAGAGGACAGATCAACCAGACAGAAAATAAGTAAAGACACAGAGGCACTGAACAACACACTAGAACAGATGACCTAACAGACATCTACAAAACTCTACACCCAAAAGCAACAGGATACACATTCTTCTCAAGTGCACATGGAACATTTTCCAGAATAGACCACATACTAGGCCACAAAAAGAACCTCAGTAATTTCAAAAATATTGAAATCCTACCAACCAACTTCTCAGATCACCAAGGTATAAAACTAGAAATAAATTTTAGAAAGAAATCAAAAAGGCTCACAAATACATGGAGACTTAACAACACTCTCCTAATTAATCAATGGGTTAACGACCAAATCAAAACAGAAATCAAAGAATATATGGAGACTAATGACAACAACAACACAAAGCCACAACTTCTGTGGGACGCAGCAAAGGCAGTTCTAAGAGGAAAGTATATTGCAATCCAGGCCTATTTAAAGAAGGAAGAACATTCCCAAATGAATAGTCTAAAGACACAATTACTGAAATTGGAAAAAGAAGAGCAAATGAGGCCCAAAGTCACCAGGAGGGACATAATAAAGATTAGAGAAGAAATAAATAAAATTGAGAAGAATAAAGCAATAGAAAAAATCAATAAAACCAAGAGCTGGTTCTTTGAAAAAATAAACAAAATAGATAAACCCCTAGCCAGACTCATTAAGAGAAAAAGAGAATCTACACACATAAACACAATCAGAAATGAGAAAGGAAAAATCACGACGGACCCCACAGAAATACAAAGAATCATAAGAGAATATTATGAGAATCTATATGCTAACAAGCTGGAAAACATAGAAGAAATGGACAACTTCTTAGAAAAATACAACCTTCCAAGACTGACGAAACAAGAAACAGAAAAACTAAACAGACCAATCACCAGTGACGAAATCGAATTGGTAATCAAAAAACTACCCAAGAACAAAACCCCTGGGCCTGATGGATTCACCTCTGAATTCTACCAGACATATAGAGAAGAAATAACACCGATTCTCCTTAAAGTTTTCCAAAAATAGAAGAGGAGGGAATACTTCCAAACTCATTCTATGAAGCCAGCATCACTCTAATACCAAAACCTAGCAAAGACCTCACCAAAAAAGAAAATTACAGACCAATATCCCTGATGAACGTAGATGCAAAAATACTCAACAAAATATTAGCAAACCGAATTCAAAAATACATCAAGAGGATCATACACCATGATCAAGTGGGATTCATCCCAGGGATGCAAGGATGGTACAACATTCGAAAATCCATCAACATCATCCACCACATCAACAAAAGAAGAACAAAAACCACATGATCATCTCCATAGATGCTGAAAAAGCATTTGACAAAATTCAGCATCCATTCCTGATTAAAACTCTCAACAAAATGGGTATAGACGGCAAATACCTCAACATCATAAAGGCTATATATGACAAACCCACAGCTAACATCATACTTAACGGCGAGACGCTGAAAGCTTTTCATGTAAGATCGGGAACAAGACAGGAATGCCCACTCTCTCCACTGTTATTCAACATAGTACTGGAGGTCCTAGCCACCGCAATCAGACAAAACAAAGACATACAAGGCATCCAGATTGGTAAAGAAGTCAAATTGTCACTATTTGCAGATGACATGATACTGTACATAAAAAACCCTAAAGACTCCATTCCAAAACTACAAGAACTAATATCTGAATTCAGCAAAGTTGCAGGATACAAAATTAACACACAGAAATCTGTTGCTTTCCTACACACTAATGATGAACTAATATAAAGAGAAATCAGAAAACCAATTCAATTCACAATTGCATCAAAAAGAATAAAATACCTAGGAATAAACCTAACGAAGGAAGTGAAAGACCTGTACTCTGAAAACTACAAGACACTCCTAAGAGAAATTAAAGAGGACACTAACAAATGGAAATGCATCCCATGCTCTTGGCTAGGAAGAATAAATATTGTCAAAGTGGCTATTCTACCTAAAGCAATCTACAGATTCAGTGCAATCCCTGTCAAACTACCAACAGCTTTCTCCAATGAACTCGAACAAATAATTCTAAAATTCATATGGAACCACAAAAGACCCCGAATAGCCAAATCAATCCTGAGAAGGAGGAATAAAACAGGGGGAATTACACTCCCTGACTTCAAGCTCTACTACAAAGCCACAGTAATCAAGACAATTTGGTATTGGCACAAAAACAGACCCACAGACCAGTGGAACAGAATAGAAAATCCAAACATCAACCCAAACATATACAGTCAATTAATATTTGATAAAAGTGCCTTGGATATACAATGGGGAGATGACAGCCTCTTCAGCAGCTGGTGTTGGAAAAACTGGACAGCTACATGTAAGAGAATGGAACTGGACTACTGTCTAGCCCCATACACAAAGGTAAACTCAAGGTTGATCACAGACCTGAATGTAAGTCATGAAACCATAAAACTCTTAGAAAAAAACATAGGCAAAAATCTCTTTGACATAAACATGAGCAACTTCTTCATGAACATATCTCCCCCGGCAAGGGAGGCAAAAGCAAAAATGAACAAGTGGGACTATATCAAGCTGAAAAGCTTCTGTACAGCAAAGGACACCATCAGTAGAACAAAAAGACATCATACAGTATGGGAGAATATATTCATAAAAAACGTATCTGATAAAGGGTTGACATCCAAAATATATAAAGAACTCATGCACCTTAAGAAACAGAAAGCAAATAATCCAATTAAGAAATGGGCAGAGGACATGAATAAACACTTCTCCAAAGAAGAAATTCAGATGGCCAACAGGCACATGAAAAGATGCTCCACATCGCTAATCATCAGAGAAATGCAGATTAAAACCACCATGAGATATCACCTCACACCAGTGAGGATGGCCAACATCCAAAACACAAACAACAACAAATGTTGGCAAGGTAGTGGAGAAAAGGGAACCCTCCTACAGTGCTGGTGGGAATGTAAATTAGTTCAACCATTGTGGAAAGCAGTATGGAGGTTCCTCAAAAAACTCAAAATAGAAATACCATTTGACCCAGGAATTCCACTCCTAGGAATTTACCCTAAGAATGCAGCAGCCCAATTTGAAAAGGACAGATGCACCCCTATGTTTATTGCAGCACTATTTACAATAGCCAAGAAATGGAAGCAACCTAAGTGTCCATCAGTAGATGAATGGATAAAGAAGAGGTGGTACATATACATAATGGAATATTATTCAGCCATAAGAAGAAAACAAATCCTACCATTTGCAACAACATGGATGGAGCTAGAGGGTATTATGCTCAGTGAAATAAGCCAAGCCGAAAAAGACAAGTATCAAATGATTTCACTCATATGTGGAGTATAAGAACAAAGAAAAAATACTGAAGGAACAAAACAGCAGCAGACTCACAGAACCCAAGAACAGACTAATAGTGACCAAAGGGAAAGGGACTGGGGAAAATGGGCGGGAAGGGAGGGATAAGAGGGAAAAAGGGGCATTACGATTAGCAGATATAATGTTGGGGGGGTCACGGGGAGGGCAGTACAACTCAGAGAAGACAAGTAGTGATTCTATAGCATCTCATTACGCTGATGGACAGTGACTGTAATGGGGTTGGTGGGGGGGACCTGATGAAGGGGTAGTTTAATAACCGTAATATTGCACATGTAATTGTAGATTAATGATAATAAAATAAATTATATTAATAAAAAAAAGAAAGAAATTAAGACCATGATGAGATATCACTATATACCTATCAAAATGGCTATAATAAAACAGTAACAATATAAAATATTAACAAGAATGCAGAGGTACTGATTCTTCAACACATTGCAAAAGACAATATAAAATGTTATAGCCTCTGGCAAATATTTTGGCAATTCCTTAATAAACTAATCATATACTTACCATGCAACCCAACAACTGAAATTCAGGGCCTTCTTCTCAGAAATATGATAACATATGTCCACACTAAAATCTACACATGATAGATCATGACAGCGTTATCTGCAATAACCCCAAACTGGAAACAACCAAAGTGTTCTACATAGGTGAATAGTAAAGCAATGTATACTGCATTCATACCATGAAATACTATTCTACAATAAAAAAATGAAGCAATCCTGGCCCAAGAGATTGGCTTAAAGATGGCAGCATGAGAGGTGAGACAGAAACATCCTCCAAAAACCACATATATTATGAAAATATACTAAACACAACTAATCCTGAAAGAGCAACAGGAAAGAAGGCTGCGGTAAACTGCTTACACCTGGGGAACAGAGCAGACCTCATGGAAAGGGAAACATACCCAAACTATGATCTGCCTGCTGCACTCAGCTCAGCAGGTTGGGAACTTTCAGGAGCTTCACGGGCTCCACCCCCATGACTGGCAATGCGGATACAAGGCCCACTACCGCAATAAACAGCTGGCACTGGCTTACAAACAGGCTGTCCCTGCCACTGCGCCAGAGCAGCCAGAGGGCGGCCCCACCTATAGCAGCTACAAATACATAGCATAGAGGCTCTTCCCTGCATGCTTCATCCACTGGCCCTGGCAGTACAGGCATGCACTGCAACTGGGAAGCAGGAAAGAGCTTTTTCCTCCCGGCAGGCACAAGAGCCACTCACCTGCAACTATCGCCATTGATCTGGGGTTAAGCAGCTCGAGAAAGTAGAGCTTCTTGGCTCTAGAGGGTGCCACCTACAAATATGAAACGTCAAAAGAACCTAGTTCAACCCAAAATCTCAGAAACACCGGAAAGAGTGCGAAGTGAAACTGAACTCAACAATCTTCCTGAAAGAGATTTCAAAATAAAAATCTTAAACATCCTCACAGAGCTACAGAAAAATATTCAAGACCTCAGGGAGGAATCCAAGAAAGAGACAGAAACTTTGAAAAAATACAGTATCCTAAATGAAACATACAATGGAGGGATTTTAAAGCAGATTAGATGAAGTAAAGGAGATGGTAAATGAAAGATAAATTAGAGATAAGAAATACAAAGAAACCGAGGAAGAGAGAGAAAAAAGGATCTCTAGGAATGAAGAATACTGAGAGAACTGTGTGACCAATCCAAACAGAACAGTATTCACATTATAGGGGTACAAGAAGAAGAAGAGAGAGAAATAGGGATAGACAGTGTCCTTGAGGAGGTAATTGCTAAAAAGTTCCACAGTCTGGGAAAGAAGATAGCCTCTCAGGCCATGGAGGTGCACAGATCGCCCAACACAAGGGACCCAAGGAAGACAACACCAAGACATATAATAATTAAAATGGCAAAGATGAAAGATAAGGACAGACTTTTAAAAGGAACTAGAGAGAGAAAAAAGATCACATACAAAGGCAAACTCATCAGGCTATCACTAGACTTTCCAATAGAAACCTTACAGGCCAGAAGGGAGTGGCATGATATTTTTAATGCAACGAATCCAAAGGCCTCAAACAAAGAATACTCTACCCGGAAAAATAATAATTTAAATTTAAAGGAGGGATTAAACAATTTTTAGAGAAGCAAAACTGAGAGATTTTACCTCCCATAAACCATCTCTACAGTGTATTTTGGAGGGACTGCAATAGATGGAAGGGTTCCTAAGGCTAAACAGCTGTCACCAGAGAAAATAAAACCACAGTAAAGAAAGCAGAACAATTAATTACTAAGAAAATGCAAAATTAAATCAACTATCCCCAAAGTCAGTCAAGGGACAGAAAAAGAGCACAGAATATGATACCTAATATATAATGAATGGAGGAGGAAGAAAAGGGAGGTAAAAAAAAAAGAAACCTTAGATTGTGTTTGTAATAGCAGACTAGATGAGTTAAATTAGACTGTTAGATAGTAAGGAAGTTACCCTACAAGCTTTGGTAACCACGAATCTCAAGCCTGCAATGGCAATAAGTACATATCTATCGATAATCAACCTAAATGTAAATGGTATGAATGCACCAATCAAAAGACATAGAGGAACTGAATGGATAAAAAAAGAAGACCCATCTATACGCTGCCTAAAAGAGACTGACTTCAAACCAAAAGACATACACAGACTGAAAGTAAAGGGATGGCAAAAGATAGTTCATGCAACTAATAGGGAGAAAAAAGCAGGAGTTGCAGTACTTGTATCAGACAAAATAGACTTCAAAACAAAGAAAGTGATGAGAGACAAAGAAAGATATTACATAGTTATAAAGGGGTCAGTCGAACAAGAGGATATAACCATTATAAATATCTATGCACACAACACAGGAGCACCTACATATGTGAATATATACTAACAGAATTCAAGGGGGAAACAGAATACAATGCATAAATTCTAGGAGACTTCAACACACCACATTTTCCAAGGGATAGATCAAGCATACAGAAAATAAGTAAGGGGCCAGAGGCACTGAACAGCACATTAGAACAGATGGACCTAACAGACATCTACAGAACTCTACACCCAAAAGCAACAGGATACACATTCTTCTCAAGTGCACATTGAACATTTTCCAAAATAGACCACATACTAGGCGACAAAAAGAACCTCAGTAAACTCAAAAATATTGAAATTCTACCAACAAACTCCTCAGATCACAAAGATAAAAAAATAGAAATAAATTTTAGAAAGAAACCAAAAAGGCTCACAAATACATGGAGACTTAACAAAATTTTCCAAATTAATTAATGGGTTAATGACCAAATCAAAATAGAAATCAGAGAATATATGGAGACTAATGGCAACAACAACACAAAGCCTCAACTTCTGTGGGATGCAGCAAAGGCAGTTCTAAGAGGAAAGTATATTGCAATCCAGGCCTATTTAAAGAAGGAAGAACATTTCCAAATGAATAGTCTAAAGACACAATTACTGAAATTGGAAAAAGAAGAACAAATGAGGTCCAAAGTCACCAGAAGGAGGGACATAATAAAGATCAGAGAAGAAATAAATAAAATTGAGAAGAATAAAACAATAGAAAAAAATCAATGAAACAAGAGCTGGTTCTTTGAAATAATAAACAAAATAGATAAACCCCAAACCAGACTCATTAAGAGAAAAAGAGAATCTACACATATAAACACAATCAGAAATGAGAAAGGAAAAATACCGACGGACCCCACAGAAATATAAAGAAATATACGAGAATATTATGAGAATCTATATGCTAACAAGCTGGAAAACCTAGAAGAAATGAACGACTTCTTAAAAAATACAACCTTCCAAGACTGACCAAGCAAGAAACAGAAAAACTAAACAGACCAATCACCAGCAACGAAATTGAACTGGTAATCAAAAAACTACCAAAAGAACAAAACCCCCGGACCAGATGGATTCACCTCTGAATTCTACCAGACATATAGAGGAGAAATAACACCGATTCTCCTTAAAGTTTTCCAAAAAATAGAAGAGGAGGGAATACTTCCAAACTCATTCTATGAAGCCAGCATCACTCTAATACCAAAACCGGGCAAAGACCTCATAAAAAAAGAAAATTACAGACCAATATCCCTGATGAATGTAGATGCAAAAATACTCAACAAAATATTAGCAAACCGAATTCAAAAATACATCAAGACGATCATACACCATGATCAAGTGGGATTCATCCCAGGGATGCAAGGATGATACAACATTCAAAAATCCATCAACATCATCCTCCATCACATCAACAAAAAGAAGAAGAAAAACCACATGATCATCTCCATAGATGCTGAAAAAGCATTTGAAAAAATTCAGCATCCATTCATGATTAAAACTCTCAACAAAATGGGTATAGACGGCAAATACCTCAACATCATAAAGCCTATATATGACAAACCCACAGCTAACATCATACTTAACAGCGAGAAGCTGAAGCTTTTCATCTAAGATCGGGAACAAGACAGGAATGCCCACTCTCTCCACTGTTATTCAACATAGTACTGGAGGTCCTAGCCATGGCAATCAGACAAAACAAAGAAATACAAGGCATCCAGATTGGAAAAGAAGAAGTCAAATTGTCACTATTTGCAGATGACTTGTTTGTACATAAAAAACCCTAAAGACTCCACTCCAAAACTACTAGAACTAATATCTGAATTCAGCAAGGTTGCAGGATACTAACAAATGGAAATTCATCCCATGCTCTTGGCTAGGAGGAATAAATATTGTCAAAATGGATATACTACCTAAAGCAATCTACAGATTCAGTGCAATCCCTATCAAAATACCACCAGCTTTCTTCAATGAACTGGAACAAATAATTCTAAAATTCATATGGAATGACAAAAGACACCGAATAGCCAAAGCAATCCTGAGAAGGAGGAATACAACAGGGGGAATTACGCTCCCTGACTTCAAGCTCTACTACAAAGCCACAGTAATCAAGACAATTTGGTATTGGCACAAAAACAGACCCACAGACCCGTGGAACAGAACAGAAAATCCAAACATTAACCCAAACATATACAGTCAATTCATATTTGATAAAGGAGCCTTGGATACACAACGGGGAGATGACAGCCTCTTCAGCAGCTGGTGTTGGAAAAACTGGACAGCTACATTTAAGAGAATGAAACTGGACTACTGTCTAACCCCATACACAAAGGTAAACTCAAGGTGGATCACAGACCTGAATGTAAGTCATGAAACCATAAAACTCTTAAGAGAAAAACATCGGCAAAAATCTCTTGGACATAAACATGAGCGACTTATTCAGGAACATATCTCACCGGGCAAGGGAAACAAAAGCAAAAATGAACAAGTGGGACTATATCAAGCTGAAAAGCTTCTGTACAGCAAAGGACACCATCAGTAGAACAAAAAGAGATCCTACAGTATGGGAGAATATATTCATAAATGACATATCTGATAAAGGGTTGACATCCAAAATATATAAAGAACTCATGCACCTTAACAAACAAAAAGCAAATAATCCAATTAAGAAATGAGCAGAGGACATGAATAGACACTTCTCCAAAGAAGAAATTCAGATGGCCAACAGGCACATGAAAAGATGCTCCACATCGCTAATCATCAGAGAAATGCAGATTAAAACCACAATGAGATATCACCTCACACCAGTGAGGATGGCCAAAATCCAAAACACAAACAACAACAAATGTTGGCGAGGATGTGGAGAAAAGGGAACCCTCCTACACTGCTGGTGGGAATGCAAATTAGTTCAACCACTGTGGAAAGCAGGATGGAGGTTCCTCAAAAAACTCAAAATAGAAATACCATTTGACCCAGGAATTCCACTCCTAGGAATTTACCCTAAGAATGCAGCAACCCAGTTTGAGAAAGACATATGCACCCCTATGTTTACCGCAGCACTATTTACAATAGCCAAGAAATGGAAGCAACCTAAGTGTCCATCAGTAGATGAATGGATAAAGAAGATGTTATACATATGCACAACGGAATACTATTCAGCCATAAGAATAAAACAAATCCTACCATTTGCAACAGCATGGATGGGACTAGAGGGTATTATGCTCAGTGAAATAAGCCAGGCCGAACAAGACAAGTATCAAATGACTTCACTCATATGTGGAACATAAGAACAGAGAAAAAACTGAAGGAACAAAACAGCAGCAGACTCACAGAACCCAAGAGGGGACTAATAGTTACCAAACGGAAAGGGACTGGGGAAGATGGGTGGGAAGGGACCGATAAGGGGGATAAAGGGGCATTACGATTAGCAGAAATAATGTTGGGGGGGCACGGGGAGGGTTGTACAACTCAGAGAAGACAAGTAGTGATTCTATAGCATGTCACTACGCTGATGGACAGTGAGTGTAATGGGGTTGGTGGGGGGGACCTGATGAAGGGGGTAGTTTAATAACCATAATATTGTACATGTAATTGTAGATTAATGATACCAAAATAAATTATAAAAAAATATTGCATTAAAATATCTATCCTGAAAAAATAAATTATGCCAAGAAAAAGAAAAAGCAAACAAACACATGGAAGCTTAACCACATGCTCCTAAATAATCAATGGATCAATGATCAAATAAAAACAGAGAATGAACAATATATGGGGACAAATGATAACAAGAATTCAAAACCGCAAAAATCTGTGGGACGTAACAAAGGCCGCGCTAAGAGGAACGTATATTGCAATACCGGCCTACCCCCGGAAAGAAAAACAGTCGCATATGGACAGAGTAAACTCACAATTAATGAAACAAGAAAAAGAATTAAAGAGGCACAAAATCAGTTGAAGGAGGGGAATAATAAGATTAGAGCAAAAATCAATAAAATCAAGATGTATAAAACAATAGAAAGAATCAATGAAACCAAGAGCTGGTTCTTTGAAAAAATAAATGAATACATAAACCATTGCCTGACTTATCAAGAAAAAAAGCGAGTCTACACACATAAACAGAATCAGAAATGATAAAGGAAAAACCACTAAGGACACCACAGAAATAGAAAGAATTCTTAGAGAATACTATGAAAATTATAGTGAAACAAAATGGATAACCTAGAAGAAATGGACAACTTTCTAGAAAAATACAACCGTCCAAGGTTGACCCCAGGAAGAAATAGAGAAAGTGAACAGACCAATTACCAGCAACTAAATTGAACTGGTAATCAAAAAACTACCTAAGAACAACTCCTGGACCAGCTGGCTTCACCAATGAATTTTATCAAACCCATCCTCCTTAAAGTTTTCCAAAAAATAGAAGAGGAGGGAATACTTCCAAACTCATTCTATGAGGTCAGCATCACTCTAGTACCAATACCAGGCAAAGACACCACAAAAAAAGAAAATTACAGAACAGTATCCTTGAGGAACATAGATGCAAAAATACTCAACAAAATGTTAGCAAACTGAATTCAAAAATGCATCAAAAAGATCACCTATCGTGATCAAGTAGGATTTATTCCAGGGACACAAGGATGGTACAATATTAGAAAATCCATCAACATCATCCACAACATCAACAAAAAGGAGGACAAAAACCACATGATCATGTCCATAGATGTCGAAAAAGCATTCAACAAAATTCAACATCCATTCATAATAGAAACTCTCAACAAAATGGGTATAGAGGGCAAGTACCTCAACATCATAAAGGCCATATAGGACAAACCCACAGCCAACATCATACTTAACAGTGAGAACCTGAGAGCTTTTCCTTTAAGATCAGGAAAGGGCAAGGATACCCACTCTCCCCATTTTTATTCAAGATAGTACTGGAGGTCCTAGCCCTGGCAATCAGACAACACAAAGAAATAAAAGGCATCCAGACTGGCAAGGAAGAAGTTAAACTGTCCCTGTTTGCAGATGACATGATATTGTACATAAAAAACCCTAAAGAATCCACTCCAAAACTACTAGATCTTATATCTGAATTCAGCAAAGTTGCGGGATACACAATTAATACACAGAAATCTGTGGCATTCCTATACACTAACGATGAACTAGTAGAGAGAGAAATCAGGAAAACAATTCCAATCACAATTGCACCAAAAAGAATAAAATACCTAGGAATAAACCTAACCAAGGAAGTGAAAGACCTATACCCTAAAAAGTACAAAACACTCATGACAGAAATTAAAGAAGATACCCATAAATGGAAACACATCCATGCTCATGGATAAGAAAAATTAACACTGTCAAAAGGGTCATCCTACCTAAGGCAATCTACAGATTCAATGCAATCCCTATCAAAATACCAACAGCATTCTTCAACAAACTAGAGAAAATCGTTCTAAAATTCATATGGAACCACAAACAACACCAAATAGCCAAAGCAATGCTGAGACTGAGGAATAAAGCTGGGGGGATTACCCTCTCATACTTCAAGCTCTACTACAAAGCCACAGTAATCAAGACAATTCGGTACCGGCACAAGAACAGACCCACAGACCAATGGAACAGACTAGAGAGCCCAGATATAAACCCAAGCATATATGGTCATTTAATATACAATAAAGGAGCCATGGGCATACAATGGGGAAATGACAGCCTCTTCAACAACTGGTGTTGGCAAAACTGGACAGGTAAATGCAAGAGAATGAAACTGGATTATTATCTATACCCATACACAAACGGAAACACAACATGGATCAAGGACCTGAATGTAAGTCATGAAAACATAAAACTCTTAGAAGAAAACATAGGCAAAAATCTGTTGAATATAAACCTGAGCAACTTTTTCCTGAACACATATCCTTGGGCAAGGGAAACAAAAGCAAAAATGAACAAGTGGGACTACATCGAGATAAAAAGCTTCTACCATCAGCAGAACAAAAAGGCACCCTACAGTTTGGGAGAATGAGAATATATTTGTAAATGACCTATCCGACAGGGGTTAACATCCAAAATAAGTAAAGAACTCACATGTTGCAACACCCAAAAAAGCAAATAACCTAATTAAAAAGTGGGTGGAGGATATGAACAGATACTTCTCCAAAACAGAAATTCAGTTGGCCAACAGGAACATGAAAAGATACTCCACATCACTAATCATCAGAAAAATGCAAATAAAAACCACAATGAGATATCACCTCACACCAGGTAGGATGGCCAAAATCAAAAAGACAAGAAACACCAAATGCTGGCAAGGAGGCAGAGAAAGGGGAACCTCCTACACTGCTGGTAGGAATGTAAATTAGTTCAAACACTGTGGAAAGCAATATGGAGGTTTCACAAAAAATTAAAAATAGAAATACCAGTTGACCCAGGAACTGCACACCTAGGAATTTACCCAAAGAAAACAAGATCACATATTCAAAAAAGACATATGCACCCCTATGCTGATCGCAGCAATAGCCAAGATATGGAGGCAATCTAAGGGTCCATCAATAGATGAATGGATAAAGAGAAGTGGTACATATACACAATGGAATTTTATTCAGCCATAAGAAGAAAACAAATCCTACCGTTTGCAACAAGATGGATGGAGCTAGAGGGTCTTATGCTCAGTGAAATGAATCAGGTGGAGAAGGACAAGTACCAAATGATCTCACTCACCTGTGGAGTATAACAACAAAGCAAAACTGAAGGAACAGAGCTGGGATTCAAGAGGGCAGCATGAGAGGTGAGACAGAGAACTCCTAAAACCACAGATAGTGTGATAATATAGTTAATACAACTAACCCTAAAACAGCAACGGGAAAGAAGGCTGCACCAGAGTGCATATAGACCTCACGAACAGAGCAGACCTCACAAAACAGGGTAACGTATGAAAGCCTTGATCTGGCGGGAACTGAGCCCTTCCCCCACACCAGCTCACCAGGAGGAAGAGAAACAGGGCGGGGGAGGGGGTGGAAGCCTAGGACTGCTGAACACCTAGCCCTGGAGATCTGCTTTGCGACCAGAAAACTACAGTGTGGTGCTCCGGAGAATGGGGAGCTGGGACAGGCAGAGTACTTGAGAGACATATTCCAGCCGTTTGTGGAGAACGGGATCCACACCTGGCCGCTCTGAGACAAGGGATAGGCAGGCGGTCGAAGAGGCTTCCTAGCAGTGAGAGGGCTGCTGAAGGTGCGGGGTTTGCAAGGAGCTTGCTGTGCGGGAGAAGGGATAGAGGGACAAGGTTGTCTGGGTGCGCTCTGCCCAGCACATTGGGAACTTTGGGGAGTTTCAGGCCCTCCTTCCCCCTGGCCAGCTACTCAGCTCTAAGGCCCTCACTGTGATACGCAGCCTGCAGAGCTTTCCTCCTGGCCTGACAGCACCAGCTGGCAAACCGGCAGTCACTGCTCTGGCATCAGGCCAGCCAGAGGGAGGCCCTGCCTACAACAGCTAGAGAGGCAAACCACAGAGGCTTACACCTGTGTGCTTGGCCCACTGGCTGTGATACTGGAGACAGGCAGGGCAGACACCAGACAGGAAACAGATCTTTCCTCCCCCTAGGCAGAAGCTCCACTCCCCTATGACCCCCAACCTCACTCTAGGGGCTGAGCAGCTCCAGAGACTGGAGCTCCTGGGCAATAGAGGGGACCACACAGAAATATGAAACGTCAAAAGAACATGGTACAGACCAAAACCTCACAAACGCCAGAAAAAGGGCCAAATTAAACAAAACTCTTCATTATTCCTGAAAGAGAGTTCAAAATAAAAATCATAAACATGGTTATGGAGGTACAGAAAAATATTCAAGAACTCAGGAACGAATTTAAGACAGAGATTCTATCATTAAGAAATTCCATATCTGAAATGAAACATACAATGGAGGGATTTAAAAGCAGATTAGATGTAGTAGAAGAGACAGTAAATGGAATAGAAATTAGAGAAGAGAAATAAAAAGAAGCTGAGGCACAGAGAGGAAAAAGAATCTCTAAGAATGAAAGAGTATTGAGAGAACCGTGTGATCAATCCAAACAGAACAATATTCACATAATAGGGATACCAGAAGAGGAAGAGAGAGAAAAAGGGATAGAAAGTGTCATTGAGGAGGTAATTGCTGAAAACTTCCCCAATTTGGGGAAGGAGATAGTCTATCAAGCCATGGAGGTGCACAGATCTTCCAACACAAGGGACCCAAGGAAGACAATATCAAGACATATAATAATTAAAATGGCAAAGATCAAGGATAAAGACAGACTTTTAAAAGCAGCTAGAGAGAGAAAAAACATCACATACAAAGAAAGGCAAACCCATCAGGCTATCATCAGACTTCTCAACAGAAACCTTACAGGCCAGAAGGGAATGGCATGATATATTTAATGCAATGAAGCAGAAGGGCTTTGAACCAAGGATACTCTACCTGACAAGGTTATCATTTAAATTTGAAGGAGGGATTAAACAATTTTCAGATAAGTAAAAGCTGGGAGAATTTACTTCCCACAAACCACCTCTACAGTGCATTTTGGAGGGACTCCTATAGATGGAAGTATTAAAAAAGACTAGATGTCACACAAGGGACAGACAAAGAGTACAAAATATGATTCATAACATACAAAAGAAGGAGGAGGAAGAAAAAGAGGAAAAAAAAGAATCTTTAGGTTTTGTTTGTAATATTATACGAAATGAGTTAAATTAGACTGTTAGATGGTGTGGGAATTACCTTTGATCTTTGGTAACCACAAATCTAAAGCCTGCAATCGCAATAAGTACATACCTATTTATAATCACCCTAAATGTAAATGGTCTGAATGCACCAAGCAAAAGACATAGACTGAATGGATAAAAAAACAAGACCCACCTATATGCTGCCTGCAAGAGACTCACTTCAAAACCAAAGACATACACAGACTGAAAGTAAAGGGATGGCAAAAGATATTTCATGCAACTAATAGGGAGAATAAAGTAGGAGTTGCAGTACTTGTACCAGACAAAATAGACTTCAAAACAAAGAAAGTCACAAGACACAAAGAAGGACATTACATAGTGATAAAAGGGTCAGTCCAACAAGAGGATATAACTATTATAAATATCTATGCACCCAACACAGGATCACCTACATATGTGAAACAAATACTAACAGAAGGGGGAAATAGTATGCAATGCATTCATTTTGGGAGACTTCAACATACTACTCACTCCAAAGGACAGATCAAACAGACAGAAAATAAAGAGACAGAGGCACTGAACAACGTATTAGAACAGATGGACCTAACAGACATCTACAGAACACTGCTTCAAAAACCAACAGGATACACATTCTTCTCAAGTGCACATGGAAAAATTTCAAGAATAGATCATATACTAGGCCACAAAAAGAGCCTCAGTAAATTAAAAGAGATGGAAATTCTACCAACCACATACTCAGATCACAAAGGTATGAAACTAGAAATAAATTACTCAAAGAAAACGAAAAAGCCCACAAATACATGGAGGCTTAATAACATGCTCCTAAATAATCAATGAGTCAATGACCATACAAAAACAGAGATCAAGCAATATATGGAGACAAATGACAACAATAATTCAACACAGCAAAATCTGTGGGATGCAGTGAAGGCCGTGCTAAGAGAGAATATATTGCAGTACAGGCCTACCTCAGGAAAGAAGCACAATCCCAAATGAACAGTCTAAACTCACAATTAATGAAACTAAAAAAAGGAAGAACAAATGAGGTCCAAAGTCAGTAGAAGGAGGGACGTAACAAAGATTAAAGCAGAAATAAATAAAATTGAGAAGAATAAAACAATACAAAGAATCAATGAAAGCAGACGCTGGTTCTTCCAGAAAATAAACATAAATAGATAAAACCCTAGTGAGACTTATCAAGAAAAAAAGAGAGTCAACACACATAAGCAGAATCAGAAATGAGAAAGGAAAAATCACTACAGACACCACAGAAATACAAAGAATTATGAGAGATACTATGAAAAATTATAAGCTAACCAACTGGATAACCTAGAAGAAATGAACATCTTCTAGAAAAATACAACCCTCCAAGGCTGACCCAGGAAGAAACAGAAAATCTGAATAGGCTAATTACCAGCAAAGAAATTGAATTGGCAATCAAAAACCTGCCTAAGAACAAAACGCCAGGACCAGATGGTTCACTGCGGAATTTTATCAAACATTTAGTGAGGACCTAATACCCATCCTCCTTAAAGTTTTCCGAAAAGTAGAAAAAGAGGGAATACTCCCAAACTCATTCTACGAGGCCAACATCACTGTAATACCAAAACCAGGCAAAGACACCACAAAAAAGAAACTTACACACCAATATCCCTGATGAACATAGATGCAAAAATACTCAACAAAATATTAGCAAACCGAATTCAAAAATACATCAAAAAGATCATCCATCATGATGAAGTGGGATTCATCCCAGGGATGCAAAGATGGTACAACATTCGAAAATCCACCAACATCATCCACTACATCAACAAAAAGAAGAACAAAAACCACATGATCATCTCCATAGATGCTGAAAAAGCATTTGACAAAATTCAACATCCATTCATTTTAAAAACTCTCAATAAAATGGGTATAGAGGGCAAGTACCTCAACATAATAAAGGCCATATGTGACAAACCACAGCCAACATTATACTTAACAGTGTGAAGCTGAAGGCTTTTCCTTTAAGATTGGGAACAAGACAAGGATGCCCACACTCCCCACTTTTATTCAGCACAGTTCTGGAGGTCCTAGCCACAGCAATCAGACAACACAAAGAAATAAAAGGCATTCAGATTGATAAGGAAGAAGTCAAATTGTCCCTGTTTGCAGATTACATGATATTGTACACAAAAACCGCTAAGAATCCACTCCGAAACTACTAGATCTAATATCTGAATTCAGTAAAGTTGCAGGATACAAAATTAATACACAGAAATCGGTTACATTTCTATATACTAAGAGTGAACTAGCAGAAAGAGAAATCAGGAAAACAATTCCATTCACCATTGCTTCCAACGGAAGCACATCCCGTGCTCCTGGATAGGAAGAAGTAATATTCTCAAAATGGCCATCCTGCCTAAAGCAATCTACAGATTCAATACAATCCCTATCAAAATACCTACAGCATTCTTCAACGAACTAGAGAAAATCATTCTAAAATTCATATGGAACCACGAAAGATCCCGAATAGCCAAAGCAATCCTGAGAAGGAAGAATAAAGCTTGGGGGCATTATGCTCCACAACTTCAAGCTCTACTACAAAGCCACAGTTATCAAGACAATTTGGTACTGGCACAAGAACAGACCCACAGACCAGTGAAATGGAATATAGAGTCCAGATATTAACCCAAACATATATGGTGAGTTAATATATGATAAAGGAGCTATGGACATACGATGGGGAAATGACAGTGCCTTCAACAGCTGGTGTTGGCACAACTGGACAGCTACATGTAAGAGAATGAAACTGGATTATTGTCTAACCCCATACACAAAAGTAAACTCGAAATGGATCAAAGACCTGAATGTAAGTCATGAAACAATAAAACTCTTAGAAAAAAACATAGGCAAAAATCTTTTGGACATAAACATGTGCAACTTCTTCATGAACATACCTCCCGGGCAAGGGAAACAAAAGCAAAAATGAGCAAGTGGGACTATATCAAGCTGAAAAGCTTCGGTACAGGAAAGGACACCATCAATAGAACAAAAAAGCACCCTACAATATGGGAGAATATATTCACAAATGAAATATCTGATAGAGGGTTGACATCCAAAATACATAAAGAGCTCATGAACCTCAACAAACAAAAAGCAAATAATCCAATTAAAAAATGGGCAGATGATCTGAACAAACACCTCTCCAAAGAAGAAATTCAGGTGGCCAACAGCCACATGAAAAGATGCTCCACATCACTAATCATCAAAGAAATTCAAATTAAAACCACAATGAGATATCACCTCACACCAGTCAGGATGGCCAACATCCAAAACACAAACAACAACAAATGTTGGTGAGGATGTGGAGAAAAGGGAACCCTCCTACACTGCTGGTGGGAATGCAAATCAGTTCAACCATTGTGGAAAGCAGTATGGAGGTTCCTCAAAAAACTCAAAATAGAAATACCATTTGACCCAGGAATTCCACTCCTAAGAATTTACCCTCAGAATGCCGCAGCCCAGTTTGAAAAAGACATATGCACCCCTATGTTTATCGCAGCACTATTTACAATAGCCAAGAAATGGAAGCAACCTAAGTGTCCATCAGTAGATGAATGGATAAAGAGGATGTGGTACATATACACAATGGATTATTATTCAGCCATAAGAAGAAAACAAATCCTACCATTTGCAACAACATGGATGGAGCTAGAGGGTATTATGCTCAGTGAAATAAGCCAGGTGGAGAAAGACAAGTATCAAATGATTTCACTCATCTGTGGAGTATAAGAACAAAGAAAAAACTGAAGGAACAAAACAGCAGCAGACTCACAGAACCCAAGAATGGACTAACAGTTACGAAAGGGAAAAGAACTGGGGAAGATGGGTGGGAAGGGATGGATAAGGGGGAAAAAGGGCCATTACGATTAGCACACATAATGTAGCATGGGATGGGGGGCTTACGGGGAAGGCAGTATAAAACAGAGAAGACAAGTAGTGATTCTATAGCATCTTACTACGCTGATGGACAGTGACTGTAATGGGTATGTGGTGGGGATTTGATGATATGGGGAGTCTAGTAAGCATAATATTGCTTATGTAATTGTACATTAATAATAGCAAAAAAAAAAAAACCAAAGGAACAGTACAGCAGCAGATTCACAGACTTCAATAAGGGATTAGTGATTATCAAAGGGAAAGGGTTGGTAAGGGTAGGTGGGGTGGGAAGGAGAAGGGGATTAAGGGGCATTATAATTAACACTCATAATATAGGAAGGTCATAGAGAAGGCAGTTTAGCACCGAGAAGTAATGACTCTATAGCATCTTACTATACTGATGGATGGTGATTGCATTGGGGTGCGGGCGGGTCTTGATAATATGGGTATTGCTCATATGAAACATTTATAAGATTGTGTATCAATGATATCTTAATAAGAAAAAAAGGATAACCTAGCTGTAGGTTTTTGTAGATATTCTTCATCAAGCTGAGGGAATTCCCCTCTATAGTTTAACGGAGAGATTTTATCATGAATGGGTGTTGGATTTTTTCAAGTGGTTTTTCTGCATTTATTGCTGTGATCATGTGATTTCTCTCTTTTAGCCTATTGACATGATGGATTACATTAAGTGATTTTTAAACGTTGAACTATCTTTGCATGGTTGGGATAAACCCCACTTAGTTACAGTGTAATAATTCTTTTATATAGTGTTGGATTCAATTTGGTAATGTTTTGTTGAGGATTTTAGCACACATCTTCATTAGACATAGTGTCTGTAGTTTTCTTTTCTTCTAATATTGGTATGGGTATTGGTCTGGTTTTAGTATTATGGTAATGCTGGACTCAGAGAACAAGTTAGGCATTATCGTTTCTTCTATTCTCTGAAAGAGATTGTAGGGAATTGGTATAATTTCTTCATTGCATGTTTGGTAGAATTCATGAGTTAACCCACTTGGGTTGGGTGCTTTGTTTTGGAAGTATATTAATTACTGATTCAATTTCTTTCATAGACATAGGCCTATTTGGATTGTTTATTTATTCTTGTGTTAGTTTGGGCAGATTATGTCCTTCAAGGAATTGGTCTTTGTCATCTAGTTATCAAATTTGTGGGCATTGAGTTATTAATAGTATTTCTTTGTTGCCCTTTAAAGTCCATAGGATCTGTAGTGATGTTTCCTCTTTCATTTCTAATATTAGTAATTTTTGTCTTTTTTTCCTTAGTTCGCCTGGCTAGAGGATTAATGATTTTTTATCTTTTCAAGGTATGATCTTTTGGTTTCATTGTTTTTCTATATTGAAGTAGTATTTTCAATTTCAATGATTTCGGCTCTAAATTATTTTTCTTCTGCTTACTTTGAATTTAATTTGTTCTCCTGTTTCTAGTTTATTATCAATTTAGATTTATTTTGGATTTTTTTCTTTTCTTATATATGCATTCAATGTTATAAACTTTCTCTAAGGACTGATTTTACTGTCTCCCACAAGTTTTGAAAAGTTGTGTTTTTATTTTCAATCAGGTCAAAATATTTAAAAATTTCTCTTGAGATTTCTTCTTGACCCATGTCTTATTCAGAAGTGTGTTGTTCAGTGTCTATGTATTTGTAGATTTTAGTTATCTTTCTGTTACTGATTTCTAATTTAATTCCATGGTGGTCTGAGAACAGACATTGTATGATTTCTATTCTTTTAAATGTGTTAAGGTGTATCTTAAGATTCAGAAGTGCTCTATCTTAGTGAATGCACATTCTTCGTTTTTAAAGAAATGTCCAAACTGTTTTTGAGAGTGGCTGTGGTATTTTACGTTCCCTTAGCAATGTGTGAGTGATATAGTTTCTTTGCATTGTCAACATCAGTTGGTGTTGTCACACTCTTAATTTTAGTCATTCTGATAAGTATTACAGTTTAATTTGCATTTCCCTAATGGTTAATGATATCAAACATCTTTCCATGTACTTCTTTGTCATTTGTATATCTTTGGTGAAACGTCTTTTCATGTCTTTTGCCCATATTTAAGTTGAATTGCTTGGTTTTTACTGTTTAGTTTTGAGTCTTTATATATTTGCGATAGTAGCCCTTTGTCGGAAATGTGGTTTCAGATACTTTCTCCTATCTTGTAGCTTGAATTTTCATCCTGAGAGGATCTTTTACAGAAGAGGTGTTACTTTTGATGAGGTCCACTTTATCAGTTTTTCCTTTTATTAACCACACTTTTAGTTCCAAGTCTAAAAACTTTTTACTAGCCCTGAATCCCAAAGATTTTATCATATAATTTTTTTCTAAAAGTTCAATAGTTTTATATTTTACACTTGAATTCTTTATTACTTTACAGTTAAATTTGGTATAATGTGTTAGGTTTATGTCGAGGTTTGTTTTATTTTGCCAATGGCTGTCCAATTGGTCTATTGACACTTGTTGAAAAGGCAATCTTTCCTCTAGTGAATTTCTTTGTAACTTTGTCACAAATACCACACATCTAGATTACTGTAGCTGTATATAAAAAGTCTTGAAATCAAGTAGCCTGATCACTTCCACTTTATTCTTCTTTTTCAAAAATAGTTTAAGCTATCCTAGTGCCTTTGCTTATCAATACATATTTTAGAAAATCCTGATGGGATTTTGAAAAGAATTACATTAAGCCCATATATCAATTTGAGGAAAATTGATTTCTTTAGTCAATGAACATATTTTATCTATTTTAAAAATGTTTTAGATTTTTCTTTTATCAGCACTGCATAGTTTTTAGCATACATGTTTTGTTATATTTACACTTAAATATTTCATTTTTTTTCGGATTATAAGTGGGATTATATTTTAACTTTGGGGTCCACATATATGTTGCTACTATAGACAAAAAAATTATTTTTATATGTTTATCTGGGATCTCATAGAACTCCTGAACTCACTTATTAGTTTTAGGAGATGTTTTTTTTTTCTAAACGAACAAAATAATTTAATTCTGAAATATCTCCATTTTGATAGAAAATTTAGTTGCATATAACATTTTTGGTTGATAGTCAATATTCTGAAGATATCAGCCCACGGCTCTAGTTTCCATGGTTTCTGATGAAAAATCAACTGTTTATTTAATTTCCCAATTGGGGATATCATTTTTTTTAACATTAAAAAAATTGAAGTATAGTTCATATATAGTATTACATTGGTTTCAGGAGTACAGTATAGTGATTTGACAGTTATCTACACTATTAAATGCTCACCCCAATAAGGGTAGTTATTATCTGTCAACATACAAAGACATACAATATTATTGACTATATTCTCTATGCTGTACTTATATCCCTGTGACTAATATATGTTATAATTGCGATTTTGTACATCTTTGTCTTCTCCTATTTCACCCACATGAAAAGATACTCATCACTAATCATCAGGAAAATGCAAATCAAAACCACAATGAGATATTTCCTCACACCTGTTAGAATGGCCAGTGTCCAAAAGACAGGAAATAACAAATGTTGGCGAGGATGTGGAGAAAAGGGAACCCTCCTACACTGTTGGTAGGAATGTAAATTAGTATAGCTGCTATGGAAAGCAGTATGAAGGTTCCTCAAAAAACTAAAAATAGAAATAGCATATGACCCAGTAATTCCACTACTAGGAATTTACCCAAAGAAAACAAAATCACCAAATCGAAAATATATATGTACTCCTAGGTTTATTGCAGTATTATATTTATAACAGCCAAGTTATGGAAGAAACCTAAGTGTCTATCAATAGATGAATGGATAAAGATGTAGGAGATTGATACAAGGCAATATTATTCAGACATAAAAAGCACAAAATCTTGCCATTTACAACAACATGGATGGTTATAGAGGGTATTATGCTAAGTGAAATAAGCCTGACACAGAAAGACAAATACCATATGATTTCACTTATATGTGCAATCTGAAAAACAAAACAAATGAACAATCAATCAAACAAAACAGAAATAGACTCATAAATGCAAAGAACAGACTGGTGGTTGCCATAGAGGAAGGATATGAAGGGGTGGGTGAAATAGGTGAAGGAGATCTAGTGGTAAAGACTTCTTATATTGATGAAACATAAAATTTCATCAATATAAAATAAATTTTATATTGGGAATACAGTCGTTAGTATTGTAATATCTTTGAATGTTGACAGATGATAACTATAACTTATTGTGGTAAGCATTTAGTAATGTATATAGCCATTAAATCACTGTTATACACCTGAAAACAATATAATTCCACTTCTAGGAATTTACCCAAAGATATAGTTTGATATCAACTACATTTCAATAAATAAAAAACTTTTTTTGGTATAATTAATCTACAATTACATGTGCAACATTATGGTTACTAGACTCCCTATATCATCAAGTCCCCACCACATACCCCATTACAGTCACTGTCCATTAGTGTAGTAAGATGCTATAGAATCACTACTTGTCTTCTCTGAGTTGTACAGCCCTCCCCGTGCCCCCCCTCCACATTATCTATGCTAATCGTAATGGCCGTTTTCTCCCTTGTCCCTCCCTTCCCACCCATCCTCCCCAGTCCCTTTCCCTTTGGTAACTGATAGTCCCCTCTTGGGTTCTGTGAGACAGCTGCTGTTTTGTTACCTCAGTTTTTTTCTTTGTTTTTATACTCCACATATGAGTGAAATCATTTGATACTTCTCTTTTTCTGACTGGCTTATTTCACTGAGCATAATACCCTCTAGCTCCATCCACGTTGTTGCAAATGGCAGGATTTCCTTTCTTCCTAAGGCTGAATAATATTCCATTGTGTATATGTACCACAACTTCCTTATCCATTCATCTACTGATGGACACTTAGGTTGCTTCCATTTCTTGGCTATTGTAAATAGTGTTGCGATAAACACAGGGGTGCATATGTCTTTTTCAAACTGCGCTGCTGTATGCTTAGGGTAAATTCCTAGGAGTGCAGTTCCTGGGTCAAATGGTATTTCTATTTTGAGTTTTTTGAGAAACCTCCATACTGCTTTCCACAATGGTTGAACTAATTTACATTCCCACAAGCAGTGTAGGAGGGCTCCCTGTTCACATCCTCATCAACATTTGTTGTTGTCTGTGTTTCAGATGGTGGCCATCCTGACTGGTGTGAGGTGATATCTCATTGTGGTTTTAATTTGCATTTCTCTGATGATTAGTGATGTGGAGCATCTTTTCATGTGGCTGTTGGCCATCTGAATTTCTTCTTTAGAGAAGTGTCTTTTCAGATCCTTAGCCCATTTCTTAATTGGATTGTTTGCTCTTTGTTTATTGAGGTGCATGAGTTCTTTATATATTTTGGATGTCAACCCCTTATCGGATACGTCATTTATGAATATATTCTCTCATACTGTAGGATGCCTTTCTGTTCTACTGATGGTGTCCTTTGCTGTACAAAACATTTTCAGCTTGATATACTTCCACTTGTTCATTTTTGCTTTTGTTTTCTTTGCCCAGGGAGATATATTCATGAAGAAATCGCTCATGTTTATTTCCAAGAGATTTTGCCTATGTTTTTTTCTAAGAGTTTTATGGTTTCATGACTTACATTCAGGTCTTTGATCCACCTTGAGTTTACCTTTGTGTATGGGGCTAGACAGTAGTCCAGTTTCATTCTCTTACATGTAGCTGTCCAGTTTTTCCAACACCAGCTGCTGAAGAGGCTGTCATCTCCCCATTGTATATCCAAAGCACTTTTATAAAATATTAATTGACTGTATATGTTTGGGTTAATGTTTGGATTTTCTATTCTGTTCCACTGGTCTGTGGGTTTGTTTTTGTGCTAATACCAAATTGTCTTGATTATTGTGGCTTTGTAGTAGAGCTTGAAATCAGAGAGCGTAATTCCCCCTGTTTTATTGCTCCTTCTCAGGATTGACTTGGCTATTCGGGGTCTTTTGTGGTTCCATATGAATTTTAGAATTATTTGTTCCAGTTCATTGAAGAAAGCTGTTGGTAGTTTGATAGGGATTGCATTGAATCGGTAGATTGCTTTAGGTAGTATAGCCATTTTGACAATATTTATTCTTCCTAGCCAAGAGCATGGGATGCATTTCCATTTGTTAGTGTCCTCTTTAATTTCTCTTAGGAGTGTCTTGTAGTTTTCAGAGTACAGGTCTTTCACTTCCTTCGTTAGGTTTATTCCTAGGTATTTTATTCTTTTTGATGCAATTGTGAATGGAATTGTTTTTCTGATTTCTCTTTCTGTTAGTTCCTCATTAGTGTATAGGAAAGCAACAGATTTCTGTGTGTTAATTTTGTATCCTGCAACTTTGCTGAATTCAGATATTGGTTCTAGTAGTTTTGGAATGGAATCTTTAGGGTTTTTTATGTACAGTATCATGTCATCTGCAAATAGTGACAATTTGACTTCTTCTTTACCAATCTGGATGCCTTGTATGTCTTTGTTTTGTCTGATTGCTGTGGCTAGGACCTCCAGTACTATGTTGAAAAACAGTGGAGAGAGTGGGCATCCCTGTCTTTTTCCCGATCTTAGATGAAAAGCTTTCAGCGTCTCGCCATTAAGTATGATGTTAGCTGTGGGTTTGTCATATATAGCCTTTATGATGTTGAGGTATTTGCCGTCTATACCCATTTTGTTGAGAGTTTTAATCAGGAATGGATGCTGAATTTTGTCAAATGCTTTTTCAGCATCTATGGAGATGATCATGTGGTGTTTGTTCTTCTTTTTGTTGATGTGGTGGATGATGTTGATGGATTTTCGAATGTTGTACCATCCTTGCATCACTGGGATGAAACCCACTTGATCACGGTGTATGATCCTATTGATGTATTTTTGAATTCGGTTTGCTAATATTTTGGTGAGTATTTTTGCATCTACGTTCATCAGGGATATTGGTCGGTAATTTTCTTTTTTGGTGAGGTCTTTGCCCGGTTTTGGTATTAGAGTGATGCTGGCTTCATAGAATGAGTTTGGAAGTATTCCCTCCTCTTCTATTGTTTGGAAAACTTTAAGGAGAATCGGTGTTATTTCTTCTCTATATATCTGGTAGAATTCAGAGGTGAATCCATCAGGCCCGGGGGTTTTGTTCTTGGGTAGTTTTTTGATTACCAATTCGATTTTGTCGCTGGTGATTGGTCTGTTTAGTTTTTCTGTTTCTTGTTTCGTCAGGCTTTGAAGGTTGTATTTTTCTAAGAAGTTGTCCATTTCTTCTATGTTTTCCAGCTTGTTAGCATACTGATTCTCATAATATTCTCTTATGATTGTATTTCTGTGGGGTCCGTCGTGATTTTTCCTTTCTCATTTCTTCTTCTTTGTTTTTTTTTAAATATAATTTATTTTATTATCATTAATTTACAATTACATGTGCAATATTACGATTATTAAACTACCCCTTCATCAGGTCCCCCCCACCAACCCCATTACAGTCACTGTCCATCAGCGTAGTGAGATGCTATAGAATCACTACTTGTCTTCTCTGAGTTGTACTGCCCTCCCCGTGCCCCCCCAACATTACATCTGCTAATCGTAATGCCCCTTTTTCCCTCTTATCCCTCCCTTCCCGCCCATTTTCCCCAGTCCCTTTCCCTTTGGTAACTATTAGTCCGTTCTTGGGTTCTGTGAGTCTGCTGCTGTTTCGTTCCTCCAGTTTTTTTTTTCTTTGTTCTTATACTCCACATACGAGTGAAATCATTTAATACGTGTCTTTTTCGGCTTGGCTTATTTCACTGAGCATAATACCCTCTAGCTCCATCCATGTTGTTGCAAATGGTAGGATTTGTTTTCTTCTTATGGCTGAATAATATTCCATTCTGTATATGTACCACATCTTCTTTATCCATTCATCTACTTATGGACACTTAGGTTGCTTCCATTTCTTGGCTATTGTAAATAGTGCTGCGGTAAACATAGGGGTGCATCTGTCCTTTTCAAATTGGGCTGCTGCATTCTTAGGGTAAATTCCTAGGAGTGGAATTCCTGGGTCAAATGGTATTTCTATTTTGAGTTTTTTGAGGAACCTCCATACTGCTTTCCACAATGGTTGAACTAATTTGCAGTCCCACCAGCAGTGTAGGAGGGTTCCCTTTTCTCCACATCCTCGCCAACATTTGTTGTTGTTTGTGTTTTGGATGTTGGCCATCCTCACTGGTGTGAGGTGATATCTCATTGTGGTTTTAATCTGCATTTCTCTGATGATTAGCGATGTGGAGCATCTTTTCATGTGCCTGTTGGCCATCTGAATTTCTTCTTTGGAGAAGTGTCTATTCATGTCCTCTGCCCATTTCTTAATTGGATTATTTGCTTTCTGTTTGTTAAGGTGCATGAGTTCTTTATATATTTTGGATGTCAACCCTTTATCAGATACGTTATTTATGAATATATTCTCCCATACTGTAGGATGTCTTTTTGTTCTACTGATGGTGTCCTTTGCTGTACAGAAGCTTTTCAGCTTGATATAGTCCCACTTGTTCATTTTTGCTTTTGTTTCCCTTGCCCGGGGAGATATGTTCATGAAGAAGTTGCTCATGTTTATGTCCAAGAGATTTTTGCCTATGTTTTTTTCTAAGAGTTTTATGGTTTCATGACTTACATTCAAGTCTTTGATCCACCTTGAGTTTACCTTTGTGTATGGGGCTAGACAGTAGTCCAGTTTCATTCTCTTACATGTAGCTGTCCAGTTTTTCCAACACCAGCTGCTGAAGAGGCTGTCATCTCCCCATTGTATATCCAAGGCACTTTTATCAAATATTAATTGACTGTATATGTTTGGGTTAATGTTTGGATTTTCTATTCTGTTCCACTGGTCTGTGGGTCTGTTTTTGTGCCAATACCAAATTGTCATAATTACTGTGGCTTTGTAGCAGAGCTTGAAGTCAGGGAGTGTAATTCCCCCTGTTTTCTTCCTCCTTCTCAGGATTGCTTTGGCTATTGGGGGTCTTTTGTGGTTCCATATGAATTTTAGAATTATTTGTTCCAGTTCATTGAAGAAAGCTGTTGGTAGTTTGATAGGGATTGCATTGAATCTGTAGATTGCTTTAGGTAGTATAGCCATTTTGACAATATTTATTCTTCCTAGCCAAGAGCATGGATGCATTTCCATTTGTTAGTGTCCTCTTTAATTTCTCTTAGGAGTGTCTTGTAGTTTTCAGAGTACAGGTCTTTCACTTCCTTCGTTAGGTTTATTCCTAGGTATTTTATTCTTTCTGATGCAGTTGTGAATGGAATTGTTTTTCTGATTTCTCTTTCTGTTAGTTCATCATTAGTGTATAGGAAAGCAACAGATTTCTGTGTGTTAATTTTGTATCCTGCAACTTTGCTGAATTCAGATATTAGTTCTAGTAGTTTTGGAGTGGAGTCTTTAGGGTTTTTTATGTACAATATC
Source organism: Smutsia gigantea (assembly GCA_032199065.1). Lineage (NCBI taxonomy): Eukaryota > Metazoa > Chordata > Mammalia > Pholidota > Manidae > Smutsia > Smutsia gigantea. The sequence continues at coordinate 162 of JAVSCE010016225.1, read as the reverse complement.
ATGTCATCTGCAAATAGTGACAATTTGACTTCTTCTTACCAATCTGGATGCCTTGTATGTCTTTGTTTTGTCTGATTGCCGTGGCTAGGACCTCCAGTACTATGTTGAATAACAGTGGAGAGAGTGGGCATCCCTGTCTTGTTCATGATCTTGATGAAAAGC